>APFE030890986.1:46651-92446 GCA_000404065.3 Pinus taeda | reverse complement strand
TCTAAACAAAGAAACATGCATACACACAGCCATTATGCTAGCAAAAGCTAATTCTAAGGTAAGAAGGACGTACCTCAGGTCCTACGTTCGAGTAGTTCCTCAAGGGTCCAAAACCTTCTTCACGTCCCTTTCGCTCCTTTGCCCTTCAAAACCAACAATTCCAAAGAATGCAACAGTATATGGACAAAGATTTATACAAAAATCATCTTTATGTTATAAAAGAAGGAAGTTAGTTATGAACTTTAAACAATGGTTCATACATGAAATTCAAACATGAACATCATAAACATAAAGAGGAAGCATATCGGGAATCAAGATGTGTTTCTTTATTATAGACTAATAGAAAGTACAAAAGGAGTAATATCACCTGAGCAACCTTTGCAGGCTCCAAGCACAACCTCCTTCCGGATTCGTCCCGCCTCAAGCCTATAGCATATCTCCTTCCAAGACTCATTCCATGATGCCATAACTAAGGGATGAACATCAAATCACAGGGAAACAAGGGTTTCCTGTACAAATGGGGGAAGTGCAGAAGGCACAAGGGTCTTCAGACCTGATCAGGGGGAAAATCTCAGTATAGTAATGTTTCTCTCTCTTCTCTCCTCCCTTAGGCCTTCCCTTTGATGTCTTTTTATACCAATTCCAAAGTAGTTTTTTAGTTAGGAATTGGTTGGGAACAGTTGAGGCCACAGGCACTAACAGGTGATCAGCAGGTAAAACCCGCGGCCTCCGCCCGAAAATAAGGAGTTGTATATTTTTTTAAGTGTTTTAATACATATACGCGGGTTGGGTATATATGAACCCGCGTATACACACATTTAACTCAGGGCAATGTCGCGTACAGGGAATAAAAAACTGTTTTTTAGATTTTGGACCAGGTCTAGAAGGAGGGGTTGCCCTAGGCCATGAGTGCAGCATCACAAACCATAATAGTGAGATTTGGAGCTATAACAGATGCTCCCTAATATATGAGGTCAGAAGGGGTACATGATGGCCGAAATATATTAAGCAAGTACATGGAAAGGAAATCTGCCAAAGACCGAGGAGTACTTCACCAGAATTCAGCCTGCCAAGCCACAAATGAAGATCAGAAAGAAACACCGCCTGAGGCGGGCATACCCATGCTCATAGAAAGCAAAGCATGTCCGCATATCAAGTACAAGCGGATCGACTAAGTATACAAGTATAAATGACTGGAAAACACATAATGGATCATCTGATCATGATCGAACAAGTACATGTCTGAATATCACATATAAAACTGTCAATGATGCTGAAAGATACAACGGATCACTGATATCAAAGACTGATCCCAAAAGGTACCAACTGAACATGATGGAAAAGGATGGTACTACACTGCAAACTCAGGTGTCAACATATAGAATGTCGCCATAAATGACTGCAACATATAAGGTGGAGTGGTATCAACTAGCAGCAATAGGAGAAACTATCAAGTGAACCAATGAATGCTGATACAACCTGAGGTCTTCACCGACTGCCGAGGTACATTTCTACACCATGGGAATAAATGATCTGAAGTCGACCATGTGAGAAATCGTTTGATTACCGGTCATTGATGCATAGCGTTAACAAATGCGAGACTACTCACCGATAATGATAATGAGCATCAAGGTACCCAGTACAAACTAACAAGTGCGAATAAATGAGCTGAAGTCGAACACCTGTAAGAATCTATCGATCAGGAGACAATGATGGTTTCCCACTGTCGATGGTGAAGGATCTGCCACTAATGACTGCAAACCCCAAGGTACTGCCAAATGGACTCTAGATCTTTACCCCAGAGAAATGAGTCAGAGTCGATAGGGAAAGATTCACTAGAAGGAAGACATTAAGGCATCCTTGATCAATCTAGCGTGAGTGTAACCCATAGGCCAATAATGTGGAAGGAATCGAACAAAAAAAGATGTAGTAACCAAACCGAAGTACGTTTCCGGCATACACAACATGTAGCTAGCGCACGGCAGAAACCCTCTGAACCAACCAATAATGAAAGCTGACACAAAGGCGAGGTATCCACCAATAGGGTCAAATGGAAACCAAGGTATTGCACGAATCCCAATGTGTGATAATGTAAGCTGACGTCGAACACAAGGGAAACCACTCAGTCAAAGACCCATGATATTGATCGATGCTAAGCACAAGGTAACCTATCAATAATGAAAATAGGGCCAGGGTGCAACTCTAGGCCTGCCCTCAAAGCAAGATGTCCTCATCGATAAGGACAAGACCCGCCAGCAAGAAGTCAATGGGGACCTTCTCAAACCGGCACGAGTAAAGGACCAATAGAGTTGATGTGATGATAGACATGACACTGACTACCGGGATGGCCGACTGAAAAAATGAGTCAAGAGACACCGCAGAGAGGCCGACTCAGGCTAACTTCCCTTGAACAAAAGCACGACTCAATGTGACTATGGCAGCATATGATGAATCTTTATAAGTTCGTCATGTAGGAGGCACGAACGAACCCTCCATATGATTGGAAGAGATAACCAATCGGGGGAGAACTGACTCAATAGCAAAGGTTAAGGCGTACCTAAGTCAAACTGAATCCCACCCAAGCAGAAGAGACTTTGTTTTGAGTGCTTTGTTCAAGGGCGACACGACTCACTCTAGCTGCCAATAATAGATGGAAATACTGTCCCGTTCCCGCTCTTTTTTGGAATATTTAATTTTTTTGTCTTTTTCTGTTAAGCTCGAAAAAAATAAAAGAATGCTATGGTATAGTGGAAAGAACGAGTGTCGATGAAACAGATGATCTAGTTCCTGGGAGGGGAACATTCCTATGCTCAATGCAGGGAGGCGAAAATTGTTCAGTGACACTCAAAGGTATGTTCTTTCCACAGGTGAAGGTGTGTCAAGTTGTAGAAGTCAAAGGTATGCAAGATTTATCTTTGCAGTCATCATGGTCAAAAGTTGGCTTAAACACGAGTCCAAGTGAAGCCGGCTCTAGGCAAAAAGGTGCAAATGGTCAACATGCGATGCAGCAGTACAACTCAACACAAAGGAGCCTCTAGGGTATAAGGCCAGAACAAAATGAAGAAGCTAAGAGGAATGAGTCTTCAACGCACAAGTCATGGCGGGACTACAGAGGACTCCCGAGCCTAAGGACAAACATCGGCATGAGTGCCAAGTGACAACAAGGTACTAACTAGGGCACCCATGATAAGGTAGGCTCTACCACACAAGTCATGGTACTTCTAAGCAATGAGAAGGTTCCGCACCATAACTTGGTGGGGTTGATCCTAAGGCCAAAATGGGAAAGGAAACTGATAAGTTCACAATGCAGGTGGAAAATCCTAACCTATATGCCAGTTTCGAGAACCAATACCTGTTAGAACGGACCAACCATAAACTTCCAAAGGAGGAATCTTCCAAGTTTTGTATACATAAATAGGAACACTAGACAAGAAGTTAATACATCCCACATATAAAATTCATATAAAATCTTGTGTTATAGAATACAAAACTCGAAAATGCGTACCTTATATATACAATATGGTACAGGGAATCACGCAGCCTTGCGGCTTACGCATAATAGTTTTGCTGAACAAACCCCTTGCAGGGCTCTAGCCAAGGACTCCTTTGGTATTCATAACTCATGGCTTCAAAGAGTTCCTCCTGTGAAGGCAAAACAAGTTCTAAGAAATCATGAGAACTACAAGGATCAAAAGAGGGAATTAAAGGGTCCCATGTCCCTATAGGAAGAATCTCTCGGTCAACTGTCGGGAGCAAGCCCCAAGAAGGAGAATATTAGGTCAAAGGATCCTTCTTAGAAGTGATTGAACATTGAGGATTCAATGCCACATAATTGACCAGTGGCGGGGTAGAGTCTACTTGAACACTTGGAACAAACCAAGGGGTACTCTGTAGTAAAGTCGAATTAGGGTGGTGACTATCAGATGCAAGCTGAACGATTATCAGATGCAAGCTGAACAATAGTGACAATATTCCCGTTATGAGGAGAGCACATTACTCGAAAAAGTGAAGACACCACAGCATTCATAGCATAGACATAATGACGCCTAAGTAGAATATTAAATTCTAAAGGGCTATCAACCACCATCATATCGATTAAAATAGTCTTCCCACCTAAAGTGATAGGCAATTGAGGAAGAACACCCATAGATTCACCAGGTCTTCTATCATAGGCTAACAACTGATTCTGAGCTGTCAACAACTTTGGGGAACCCAAAGCTTTCCAAGTCAAAGAGGATATAATACTTGCAGAGGATCCTTCATCCACCATACATCGATAGACATTTGTGGAATTAACTCTGACCTTTATTTGGAAAGGTGCAGCGGAAGGAAGACGAGGCTCGACAAGATTATCCCAATCAAAGGAAACACTCTTGGAACTTGGAGGGAGAACATTCGAAGAAACCGAAATGCCCCCTATACTAGAAGACTCTGTACTAGAAATTAAGCAGGCTCTTTTGTTAGGCGCTTCACCCCCCAAAAGAGGAGTGTAATCGGCCGACGATTGCACTGGCTTAGCCACATGATCAACCAATGGTTGATGGGATTGACGAGAAACCTTATCAGATGTAGGAGTAGAAGAACTTTCAGACTCGGACCATACCCTTTGAACCTCTGGAATACCAAGGCATAAATGAGTAAGATGGTCTCCCTTGCATATCTTACAAGGGAACTTAGGTTTAAAACTTCTACGCCCAGGTTTCTTATCAACTTCCATTCCGCCAACATGACTAGTAGTGGTTTGCGGAGAGTCCTGAACATGAATTGCAGAGGTCGGTGAACCTTTGCTAGTATGACTTGCAGTGGCTAGACTCATGCCCCCAGCATGACTTGCAGTGGCTAGACTCATGCCCCCAGCATGACTTGCAGTGGCTGAAGACTCATCTCCAACATGACTAACAGAGGTTGAGGATGAAGTGCTAGTATGACTTGCAGTGACTAGACTTGTGCCCCTAGCATGACTAGCAGCGGTTGAAGGCCCATCTCCAACATGACTGGTAGAGGTTGAAGATGAGGGGATAGAATTATTCTTCTTCTTTGACTTCCTTTTTCTCCTTTTTTTAGATTTATTATTGCAAGACAGAGGAAAAAAAGGAATCCTAGATTTCTCTTTGAAGGAAGATGAACAATTAGCGCCCATATGATGCCCTTGAAATAAAGCATTCAATTGAGAAGCTTCAAGAGCATTTGGAATATTCGAAGTGTACCACAGCCAAACGGGTAATCCAATATTCAACCCAGGAATATTCAAAGTGGCCATCAAGGGAGTACCAATGTTTCCAAGGAAAGGAAAAGCACAAGGATCCCCTTTCGGAAGTGTACCTCGGTTGGTTTCCATAGGAATATTGGCATAATCTAACTGATTCACAGACCCTTCCCTTACGGGAATGTAGAAATGACTTTTCAAGGAAGATAAACACACAATTAAGACCTTTGCCCTTGAGGAGGCAACTCCACAACTTCCGAAAGAACGACCAAAAGCCTTTCAAGATCGTTAGAGTGGTAAGTCAGTTGCTCAGAACATCAAATCCAAAAGTGACTAGAGAAAAATACCTAAAGCCAACTATATACAAGGAGCAAAGAGCACTCACTATAAAGTCCCTAAAAGAAGTCAGCCAGTCAAACAATCTTCCAAGTATTTCCGCTCCGGGTGATGAGGACTGGACACCAAAATACAAGAAAATTGAGTAAGGGGCCTTCCGAAGATAGTCTGGGATAATAACGGCCCAGTCCTATCAGCGAAGATAACAGAGGAAGTTACGCTGACCTCCTAACAACAGCCTGCGCCGGTGCAAGCCCCCAAGCTTCGCAAGGGTGCCCTCCAGTAGTATCGTTGAGAGTGATGGAACGTCGACCTCAGGTGCCATGGGATTCCCCTCCGCAGCCACCTATGTAGTTCCCTAGGAGTAGAAACTATGGATACCAACTCGTTGTAGAAGCCAGGCGGAATAGTCGTGAGGTAAGATCAGACAAGTAGGAGAGGGGTATCTCTCTTCCCTGTCTTCAAAAACCCTTGTGCTTAACTCCCAGATCCGGAGCTTTCCTGGTCTTCCTCACGCTATTGGATTTGCACTCTCTATTCAGACTCCTATGTTTTGACGTTTAATATGGCCTTGGAGAGTTAACTCTCCGCTCGCCTAATCCAAGGCCCTAAAATCCTAAAACTTGTTTGTGTATTTAACTTAAAAGAAAAAGTTCTAGTTGATTTTAATTAGCGCTTGATTTTAAGGGTTGTTCTTTAAGTCAAAGGATGATGGAAGTGAAACTAGTGGTGTTTTTTTCGACGCAAAAGAAATTAATAAAACTTAACTATATGCGTATGCACTTTGTCATTGTTTTTCAATGAAAAGTAATCTCTACAGGGTTCGAAAGGAAACTTCTAATGAAACAAACTTTTCTTTTCTTTTCTTTTCAATCAAACTTCACACTCAAAAGTTAACAAAACTATTTTATGCCTAAAGAGATGCAAATCTATCCTAATGCAACACTAAATGCTTCATGCAAGATTGAAAACTACTCTACCAAGAAATGAAAGTTGCTTTGTTTATCAAATTTTCTTTTGCCACTTACAATATTTAGATGGAATATGAGATACTACAATTCATTTCATCTAAATACTAAAAGCAAAACTCAATATAACATAAAACACTTTCATTCACGAAAAGGAAACTAAATGAAAAGCAAGTTCAAGAAAGCAAAACAAAAACTTTTCAAAAAGTTCACTTCAAAGTAGCAACAAAAAAGTCTTTTTGAAAATGCTCTCAACGAAAATTGGCACTTTGCGATTGAAACAACAAGCAAGAAACACATTTTGCAAGTTGACACCCTACAAAGAATGAAAACTCAACAAAAAACAAATGTGTTTAAAAAGGCTTTTTAACAATCGAAGGCAGCAAGGAAAGCTTTGGTAACAAAGACCAAAAAAAGATAAAAAAGACAATTTCAAGAAAGTATCAAATGACAACTTTGATGAAACAAAGAAGTAAATGGTCATAAAAATCGATTTCGTTAAGCAAACAAAAAGTCACCAAAAAGTAAAGTTGAACACAAAGATTGATAACAATCTTTTTGCTCTGATAACTCAGAGCAGCCAAGATTTCAATCAAGAAATCTTGCGTGTTTTTTAGCAAAAAGATGATGACGCTTGCAAACACAAAACTAGACCAAAACTCATAATTAGAGAGAAATCAGAGTAAGGATTCTTGCTGTAACACAGAGAATTGATACTGACAAAAATGACTGTTACAAACTGACTGAAAGCACCAGACAAACTTCAGAGACAAAAAATTTATAAATCCTGAAAGTTTCTAGATATGCGCGACTGTACTTAGTGCAGACTGCGTGTATACGCGACTGTTTCTGAGGAAACCTGCGTATACGCTGGTTTACTTCAGACAACAAACGTTTATACGCTTCTATAACTAAATGAAATAGCGTATATATAATATTTCAGGAAAAATAAAAAACAAACTCAAGAAACTGGTAAAACTCAGAAGTCAAGAACAGACCAGACAGTAACAATAAACCAACAAGAAACTAAGCCCTGATAGGCTTGACAAACACCCAAACTAGGAACAACAAGAGTGTTGTCCCCAGTGGAGTCGCCAATTCTGTTGAGGGATTTTATCCCCTAGGGCTTTTGGGTGGAACCCTAGCAGACTGAAAGTTGTCTAAACAAAGAAACATGCACACACACAACCATTAAGCTACCAAAAGCTAATTCTAAAGTAAGAAGGACGTACCTCAGGTCCTACGTTTGGGTAGTTCCTCAAGGTTCCAAACCCTTCTTCACGTCCCTTTCGCTCCTTTGCCCTGCAAAACCAACAATTCCAAAGAACGCAGCAGTATATGGACACAGATTTATACAAAAATCATCTTTATGTTATACAAGAAGGAAGTTAGTTATAAACTTTTAAACATCCATTCATACATGACATTCAAACATGAACATCATAAACATAAAGAAGAAGCATATCGAGAATCAAGACGTGTTTCTTTATTAAAGACAAATAGAAAGTACAAAAAGAGTAATATCACCTGAGCAACCTTTGCAGGCTCCAAGCTCAAACTCCTTTTGGATCCGTCCCGCCTCAAGCCTCTAGCATATCTCCTTCCAAGACTCACTCCATGATGCCATAACTAAGGGATGAACACCAAATCACAAGGAAACAAGGGTTTCCTGTACAAATGGGGGAAGTGCAGAAGGCACAAGGGTCTTCAGACCTGATCAGGGAGAAAATCTCAGTATAATAACCTTTCTCTCTCTTCTCTCCTCCCTTAGGCCTTCCCTTTGATTTCTTTTTATACCAATTCCAAAGTAGTTTTTTAGTTAGGAATTGGTTGGGAACAGTTGAGGCCACGGGCACTAACAAGTCATCAGCAGGTAAAACCCGCGATCTCCACCCGAAAATAAGGAGTTGTATATTTTTTGAAGTGTTTTAATACATATACGCGGGTTGGGTATATATGAACCTGCGTATACACGCGTTTAACTCAGGGCAATGTCACGTACATGGAATAAAACAATGTCTTTTAGATTTTGGACCAGGTCTGGAAGGAGGGGTTGCCCTAGGCAATGAGTTCAGCATCACAAACCATAATAGTGAGATTTGGAGCTATAACAGGGGGGGGGGGGGGGGGGGGTTATGTTTTGGTGTATTGAACGGGGCAAGGGGGCTCAAGGGTAGCATGGATGGTAGAAGTCGGAGGTAAAAGCATGGTTTACTAAGATCTATAATCATCGCATTATAGAATGAGAAAGGGTCTTACAACTTAATTTCATAGGGTCCAGGGGACCTAGAGGGAAGGTAGCAAGAGAAATTGATAGGGGAACCTCAAAAATAGGTGATAAGGGTATTAGGAGTCCAATTATCACAAATCATAAGCCCTTAACCCATAACCACTAAATTCCCTATCCCCTTAACCCCCAATCCATAATCCCTTAACCCCTACACTCACAACTCATAACCCATAATCCCCTTGACTCATTAAATCTTAAGACACTAGTAACCTCTAACCTATAATCCATGAACCAACTCCTAAGCCATAACTCCTTATCATCTCAACCTATGACCCTTAACCCCTAACCCTTCACCACCTAAACACCTTAATTTCTAACCCCTTAACCATTGACACCAAAATCCCCTAAATATTAAGTCCTTAAGCAATAAACTCAATTGTGTCAATGTAGAATAATATACATAAGAGAAAATAAAATGATATTATCCCCATCAATGCTTGAAATAGCCTTAAATTAGCCATGAGTGGTGAGATAGGTGGTGAATGTGGGGAACTATTAAAGTTACATCATCTTTAAATTCCTTTTACATTGTGAGGTTTTTCTCCAATAGGGTTGAAGCATCATTACAAAGGAAGCATGACACATTTTTGTGGGGGAGTGATTAAAGTTGTAACACAATTCAAGTGATTTACACTAGCTCCAATGTAAATGACATCATTGTATGTTTGTGCCAGGTTGTTAGAGAGGTTATTTATAAACAATACATTCAATGTACTTAGACTTCATATTTTCAGGGTCTCGACTCTAACATGGATTCGTAATAGGAACACTTCATGCAAATGAAAGGGGACCTTTTTGTTTAACCACATATGCACAAGAGCATCAGATGTTGTCCTTCAGATCCCCCTTGGTGTGTTCAAAATGGGTTTACATTTTCATCGAGTTGAAACTAATCATAATGACCTTCTTCTTCTTAATAACAGCTGAGAGCTTTTCCATATACCATAGATAAAATTGAAGGATCACATCATATGTAGATGCCCCCATTTATTATGAGATTCAAGGGATGTTCTATTTCCTTTGTCAACATTTTGATGGGTCGTTATCACGGTTGACTGTAATTTGACCGCAAAAAATTATAAAAAAATTTCTCGCTCCTTTCACTAAGTTTTACCGAGCTATTTTATGCTGACTTTGACCTCCTTACTAGGTCGATTTTGACTAGGGAAGACCAAGCTATTTTGAGGATGATTTATTGTTGATTTGACCAACATTAAATTTTTGGTTAGGGCTGAGGTTTCACTACATAAATTCATAGGGTTGTTTTGACTTTGAATTGGGCAAGTCAATTTGACTTTTGTACTCTCTCTCTCTCTCTACTGAACTTTTGATATAACAATAAGAAGAATTGATTAAAGGGTTTTCCAAACATTGGAGATTTTCCCTGGCATCTGCCAAATCTAGTGTCCTCTTGTCTGGGCTTGTCTTTTGCATATTTTTTTATGTTCTATCTATTTTTAATCTTAATTTGATTAATGGTTAATGTGATTTCTAGTGGAAATCTAAATTGAAATTGTTATTGAGTTGCTTAAGGAACATTGAAGTAATTGTGCTACGCATAGAAAATACCATTGTTAACTAAGATTAACAGATTGTCATCACAACCCCTACGATTCTTGTCACATTGATCATTTTCCATCTAAGGTATGCAAATTGTATGTAATTCATGTATGTATCACTGGTTTGATCACACCTTGCCTTAACCATCTAGGACACTAGGTGTAGGAAGAGGTTCCTTTAGCTACTACATTTAGCTGGATATGTATGATCCATGTGTATATGATATTATGTCCAATGTGTACTATTTTTATTATGTTCACTTAAACACTTTGTTCTAACTCTTGACGCTTTAGATGTAGTTTTAATATGAGTTGTTCCATGGCATTTCATAAGCTTGCTCATAGAAGTGTGTCATGTTGATGGTTTGGGTATATTCTTGGTAATTTCTGTAGGTGCTATACACTGATCTTATTGTACCCCTTATTTCCTTTGGTCAAAATTTATCCTATGTATCTCTTAACAACACATGTAAAGGCCTTCTAAGCTATAACTAGCTTCTAATAGGGTATTTTTAAGCTCTAAGTAAACTTCCTCAAAAATAATGAACTACCTATAGCTATTTAATTTTATTGATAGCATTATTTACAAATTTAAACATATTTTTCACCTCTTTAAAAATTGATAGATATTTCCCTTATGTATAAATCTCAGGTCCATTTTCCCTCCTTATATATAAACATACTTATATTAGAAAAGCCTCTTATAATTTTTATTTCTAAGCCTCATTTAATTTTTATTGTTGACTTAATTAGACTAATGAAAAATAAAAATAAAAATAAAAATAAAACTTAATGAAAAACTAAGGGACCATAGAAATTGCTTTATAAGATTTTACTACCCATTAAAATTTAATTTGGTGGCTACTCTAAAATCTAAATGGACCTATTAAAATTTATTTTCCTATCGTCATTCTCTTTTGCTAGGTTTGGGACGTAGCTATTCTCCTTTGTCAAGTTTGGGACTGAGTTCACTTTTTCTCTTCTCTTTATGATTTCGTAGCAGATTCCATACCCTGCTATGATATTCAATTATTTGCTTCCCTATCAATTAGACTATATTTTTAATGTGTATTTATTATATCATATTTGGGTTTTCTTGAGCTTTAATTGAGATATTCTTCTCTTGATTTGGATTTGGAGGTTTTTGCTACAATTCGAAGCATAAAACATGTCGTCCACATATGAAGATAATATTGTGACATTTGAGAACTCTGAGTTGTACGGATACATTTGAAAGGTATTTTTCTAATCTCATTTTTGTGATTTTCATTGTTAAAATTTCAAAGGATTTAAACTTGTAGACCGAATTATGGAGAAGAAGGTAGGGTTAGGGTCGACAAGAGTTTATAAATTCAATCATATTTTTTTCATGATTAGAAAGACCGGGCACTCCTAGGGAATTATGATCTTAAAGCTTTTTGGGAAATTCAATGGTGATGTGGACTGATCAAGAGTCTATGGTTGCTTCAGAAATTCTCCTATGATTGCATTGCTTTTTGTGATATATGGATCTACTTATGTTGGTCTTTACTATGTTCCTTGCTCTACTACCATTTAAAAAATATCTGAGCCTCATTGTTTCTCAATAATAAATAGCCCTTTGAGCCTCATTGTAACACCATTCAGAGGAATTTAGCCACCACATCACTTCTAAGGCATAAGATACCTTTGCCTAATCTAGTTTATTTCCATTATGTTTGTAATCATATTTCAATATCCTGATATTAATGAAATGAATTATTATTTTTGTTGCATTTATGTATGATCCGGATTTAAATAGGAACGCAATAGAATACAGAGATAACCATATACACAAAGATGCAGTGGAAATAATACTTCATTTCATTAATGGAAAATACTGAAATATGCTTACAACCAGAAATAGAAATAAACCAGCTAGGGCGATGGTAGCTTATCTCTGAGAAGAGATGTGTGGCTACATGCCTCTGAACTGTTCTGAAAATTGTGTTACAATGAGGCTCGAAGGCCTATTTATTGTTGAGAAACAATGGAAAACCCTTCACATTCCAAAACCAAACCCTAGAAGATGAAACGCCACATTGTGGGCCCCGTTTTGGGTAAATTGGTACATCAATTTCCCGGGGTCGTAACTTTGGCATACGATCTTCGTTTGACGTGTATGATAGCTCGTTAGAAAGATATATCCGAGAACTACCACTTTGGGAAGGGAAACATTGGTCCATGGACCCATGTTGCCCTCAGATTTCCCAAAAAACGTCATTTAGGGCCTCAAAACGGCTCCGAAAGTTAAGGACCCGAAAAATTGCTAAAAATAGTAAACTGTGCTACAATTTAGGAAACTAAAAAAGCTGAAAGAGACAATTGTGGGGGTCCAAATGGGATAGGTGGTTGGCCACCAACATCCACCTGGATCATTCCTCCCCCCTTAGGAATCAATGGTCCCCATTGCGATGAGTTCCTCCCTGAGATGAGGAAGCTTCTGCTGAGCTGGGTCCTTGGTGAGCTGTTCTGCAATCTCTGATGTGACAAGAAATGGTGGGAAGCATGGTCGATGATGGTCCACATTGAACACTCGGTGCAAGCGAAGGAATGGAGAAATGTTGTGCTTCAAAGCATTGCTGCCCATAGCCTTGGTACTGGTGTAAGGACCTTGTCGGTGTGGTCTGAGCTTCTGATGGGTTCTGGTAAGGCGTTCTTTCTGTCGATGCAACCGGACTTTGTTGCCCACCTGAAACTTGTGTGGTACCCTTGTGGGTGAGGAGAAGTTGTTCTTGTGTTCTGTCATGACTGTATCCTTCTGTTGTTGCTGCTGCGTGGAGGAACCCTTTGCGGGTGTCATGGATGTAGCAACGATCTTCCCCTTACTTTGGGAGTGAACCATACAAATGAATTTCTTGGTCTGTGATATGAGCTTGCTGCCTTTCTTAGCAGTGATCAAAGATGTGGCGATAGGTGGGGCTACCTCCGGTATCCTGTATAATAAATTATTCAAAGAAATAATGACAGCACGAGGCCTTGACTCGTACACAGCATGTCACCTCCACAAGTATGGTTGGCCTAATAGTACATCACAAACATCCAGAGGTGTAACATCACATAATACCTCGTCTGTGAAAGGCTTGATGCTGTAGGGAAGGCAGCACTGCTGGCGAACTTTGAGATCTCGTCCTTCATGAAGCCACCCAATATTGTACGGCTATGGGTGTGGTGTAGTCGGTAGGCCCAACCACTTCACGACCTCTACTGAAATGAGGTTCTTTTGGCTGCCACTGTCGACAATGAATTGCAGCAGTGAACCCTTCACCCACATCTGTGAGTGGAAAAGACGTTCCCTCTCCTCTGGCTCTTCGGGCTCATTTTTCTGGATCTTGGCGGTGGCAACAGTGGCACTAGGATCCGCATCAATGATTTGATTCCCTTTGTCATTCCGCTTGTCAGGTTCTGGCTCAATGTCAGAACATGCATCTGATTCGGAAGCCTTCAGCTCAGCTACCAATGACTGCTTGGTTTGACACTCACTTGTGTTATGAGTGGGACTCTTGTGGAACTCACACCACTTTCCTGTGTCCTTCTTCGGCTTCGTGGTGTTGTTCTTTTCTTGCGGCTTCAATGGGTTGTCTTGGGTGACCCCGCCTTGGCTTTGTTCTTTGGGATTCGGATTTGCAGATCCAAAGTCTCGCTTCTTATGTTTGAACTTTTGCTCGATTTTGACAGCATATCGGTACGTCATGCTGAGTGAGGAGATGTTCAAGAACTCCATCTCTTCCTGGATGTATCTATGTAAGAAGTCGTGGTACTTAAGTACCAAATGTAGCTCAGAGTCCTTGATACCCAACTGTGTGCGAAGGGTATGAAAAATGTTTGTGAACTCTGGAACATCTTGGTCCCGTCACTACCACAGTGTGGTCCATTTGATGTATTTGTCCTCATAGCTTTTGACAGGGTAGTACTGCTCCTTGACGGCATCCCAAAATGAATCCCAAGTGGGTGCATCTAAAAATAGCAAGCCTGTGCTTTCATTCGGGATTTTCGAGGCTGGTCTTGCAAAGGTTCGACCAGTTCAAGCCCTAACTCCTTATATACCGACCTCATCGGGGACATGCAAAGAAAAACAGAGAAAAAGCAGACCTCTCTGATACCACTGATCCAAATTTAAACAAGAACGCAAAAAAATATAGAGATAACCATATACACAAAGATGCAGTGGAAGTAATACTTCATTTCATTAATGGAAAATACTGAAATATGCTTACAACCAGAAATGGAAATGAACCAGCTAGGGTGATGGTAGCTTATGTCTGAGAAGAGATGTGGTGGCTACATGCCTCTGAACTGTGTTACAATGAGGCTCGAAGGCCTATTTATTATTGACAAACAATGGAAAACCCTTCACATCCCAAAACCTAACCCTAGAAGATGAAACGCCAAATTGTGGGCCCTGTTTCGGTAAATTGGTACATCAATTTCCCGGGGTCGTAACTTTGGCATACGATATCCATTTGACACGTACAATAGCTCGTTAGAAAGATCTATCCGAGTACTATCACTTTGGGAAGGACAACATCAGTCCATGGACCCATGTTGCCCCCAGATTTCCCAAAAAACGTCGTTTAGGGCATCAAAACAGCTCCGAAAGTTTAGGACCCGAAAAACTGCTAAAAATAGTAAATTGTGCTACAATTTAGGAAACTGAAAGAACTGAAAGAGACAGTTGTGGAGGTCCAAATGGGATAGGTGGGTGGCCACCAAAATCCACCTAGATCAGCCAAAGAAATCCAAATCCGAATCTTGTTGGCATAGCAGTAAGAGAGGGAGAAGAGAACCTGCTCTACACTTGTTTGAGCAAAGATGGTAGTTAATGGACCGAGGGATCAGGACAGATTGGATGGAGCATCCAACTTTGTCATCTGGAAGGCTAGGATCCTCGTGGTCTTGGGCAAGAATTGCATCAAGGATTATGCCTTGAAAGTGGTGGTTGTATCGGTCGACGTTGATCCGTTTAAGAAATACGAGGAGGCCCAAGCGAAGGCTAAATGCATGATTCTAGATGGGGTCAAAGATCATGTGGTCCCACGCATTGCTGAGAAGGAAACAACAAGGGAGATGTGGGAGACATTGACCACCTTATACCAGGGGACTTCTGTTCAACGAAAGATAGTATTGGAGAATCAGCTAAAATAGTACCAGATGCAGAAGGAAGAAGAGATAGATTCCTTCCTCCTGAGGTTGCAAGGGATTCGAGACCAACTGAATTTTGTGGAGTTTACACCAGATCCTAAGTCCATGGTCAAGACTGCCCTGAATGCAGTCACCAAATACTGGGAGACATTTGTCCAGAGTATCTTGGGCAGAGCTTCTCTCCCCAGTTGGGAGGAGATGTGGGCAACTATTCGATACAAAGAGATCAAGAGGTGACCAAGATAGGGAGTAGCGGAAAAGGAGTCAGATCCAAGAAGGAGGAGGAGGAGGATGTCGATCTCACATCATAAGGACAGTCAGGGCAGCAGAGGAGGAAAAAGAAAGATATATCCAAGGTCATATGCTTCAAGAGTGGTGAACTAGGACATTTTGCCACTCAGTGCCCTCAGAAGAAGGGAAAGGAAGAGAAATATGACTTGAAGGCTACTCCAGTGAAATCAGACAAGGAGGATGATGACGAGGATTTTGCCATGAGTGTTGGCATTATGATACATGTGTTGTACTTTATGGCAACCCACTTGTAGCAGGACAACTCATATGGTAACTAGATGAATCTACATAACTAGATGAATCTACCAGAGAGATATCAGATGTGACAAAATGCATGGTAGTTGTGTTTACAGATGTGACAAAATGCTGGGTATTTCAAAGGAATCAATTTAGAAGTGATGTACAATGGAAAATCTCATTATAACAGGTCTATTCAAAGGGAACAAAGTAATGGTACAAAAGAATAGGATGAAGGAACAAAGGACTGCAGATCATAATCAAGAAGTTGAAGAAAAAGGACATTTTCAGGTATGTTAATTTGTATATGCGGGTTCACTGTATAAAAAGAGTGTGTACATGTGGGATCAATATACAAAAGGAGCGTATACATATACACGCACTTTAATAGAATAAAAAGTGTGTATGGGATGAAAAATTAAGGAAATTAAGGTGAAAGAATACCAAGGGTCAGTACCATGGTATTAGCCCACAATATTGAGCAGAGTAATGATTATTTGATCCCATCCAAGAATATCATAGATCCTAAGTGTAGTTTTGGTCCAAGGTTTTGGTCCGAGATTTTTGGTCCGAGGCATTGGTCCAAGGATTTGGTCTGAGGTTTTTGGTCCGAGGTATTGGTCCAAGGTTTTGGTCTGAGGTATTGGTCCTAAGTGGTTTTGGTCTGTGGTATTGAGAAAGGCTAAAACTATATAAGGAGGAGAAGATCAAAGGACTAAGGGCACAAGTAATGAATATCTTATGAAGTGTTAGATCAAAAGAAAATATGCATGTTATGGGTTTTTTATGCTTTTCTTGATCTAGACTAAGTATACACCTGGGAGTTTGATGATGGATGAGATCTAATGATGGATCAAGATCATAATGACTTATCATTATGTGATCTGATAATGGATAGGCTAGATCTCATGGCTAACACATGTTTTATCCTTTATATGTGATGATCTGGGTATGTCTGAAGTCTCGAATTGCAACGAAGTTATAAGTAATTATTTGCATATCTATACGTTGGTTCGCTTTGGTGAAGGTGCGTATACATGCTAGTTCGGCTCTTCCAAGTAGTGTATGCAAAAGAAAAGCTTGATGTTAAGGGATGACTAATCTATCAGATCAGTGTTGGTGTTTTATTGTTGTTTGTAAATGATGTCTTCATTAGATCTGAAAATAAAATTGATTGTATAAGGAGATTGATTGATTGAGAAAGAAGGGTGATCCTTTTTTATATCTGTTTAGAACTCTGTAATATGATAGTAGATCTTCAGAATGTCATTGATTGGTATAGTTTGTGGTTCAAAGGTTTTATGATTCAATATCTTTAGAGGTATATGCAGGTTGGGTAAAAGGAAGTAGCGTATACACACAGGTTTGCTTCATTGAAGGAGCGTATAAATTTTGACACATGCCTTTTGAGGTTACAGTTAGTTCTAGTTATTGGTGTAGTGTTCTAGGTTCAGATCTGTATACTGGTTACAGTGATTTGTATGTTCGAGTTGATTGGTTGAATTTGATTAAGTTTGAATGAATGATTGATTCAGTTGTGTCAGAGGTTCAGTGATTGTTTGATTCAGTTGTGTTAGAGGTTCATAGGTTTCAGCGATTGATTGTTTCAGTTATATTAGAGATTGATGATTGGATTTCAGTTATATCATAGATTGATGATTGGGTTTCAGTGATTGGTTGATGCAGATGTATTTGATGGTTGTATTGCAATGGTGATTGATTTTGAGCTTCAATGTTACTAATGGGTTCAGTGTGAAAATTTGCTGAAACATGGCATTCATATTGTAGTGTTGTGTACCAGGAGTATCCAATCTGAAAATTCATGAAACGTGGCCTTCATATTGTAGTGTTGTGTACCAGGAGTATCCAGTCTGAAAATTCATGAAACATGGTCCCTGGAAGATGCTGAGGATTAGAGCCTTCATTGAGGAAGTCGAAGCTTCCTATCAGTAGTGCCTAGTGAATTATCCAAAGGGGGTTGGAGCTCCCTTCCAGTAGCAGCTGGAGAACGAGTGAAGGTCATAGCCTTCTGTAGGTCAGTGCCTACGTAATAGTAAACGCATTGGCTAGTACAAGAGCTAGGGGGTTGTAGCTCCCTTCTAGTAGAAGCTGGAGAATGAGAGAAGGTTGTAGCCTTCTGCAGGTGGGTTCCTGCGTGCTAGTATGAGTCTGCACCAATACAAGATTGTAAACAGATTATTCTTTATATTAAAATAAGATAGAGACAAAAACAGCAAGTGGTTTTTCTCCCACATTGGGTTTCCACCTTAAATCTTGGTGTTCATGTGTGTTTCTTATGTGTGATGGTTTATTCTGTTATTACTTCACATGCTTATCATTTAATGTTTAATAAAGTACTGATGCACTGATTAAAGATCGACATATGATGAATTAACTGAATCACAAATTCATTGGATATATGATGCTTGCCTTAAGAACAGTTGCATGCACACGCAAGTTCCCTTCACTGAAGTAGCATATATAAATATGATTATGGAAATGAAAAAGTTATTGATTTGTAAATATTAATTCACCCCCCCCTTCCTCAGTATTATTTCCAACAATGAGTGCTCATGCACCTCTAGAGAACAGGTGGGGTGACATAGAGCTGTAGTCGAGAGGACTACACATAGGCAGGATTCTTGAGGTGCCTAAACACTTGGATCACATATGGCTATGGGAGCCCTTAATGGCAGTAGCAAAATGGCGGGTGTTGGTTGGTGTGATGTGTGATAGAGCAACAATGGCAGAGCTAGAGTGCCAAAGTTTGAAGCAGCGCAGTGGATGTTGTAGCTGTGTGAGAGGCACATAGTAGATTTCAATAGCGCAGTAGCAGTAGAGGGTTAGCACATATTAGAAGCAGAGATAGCTTCAGCATCATGAGGCATCTATACTGACCAGCATGCCATTTTTTAGGTGAAGTTTCAGTTACTTCTCAATAACTAAGTTACACTACAACAATTAGCAGTGGCAGTGTTATGGGTAGCATGATGCAGCGTTTTGAGAGAGAGATGCATTACATATGTAGCAGTGATAGTGGCAGAGTCATGGGCAGCAGTACAGGATGCAACAATGCAATGGATTAAGGGAAACAGGCCAAGCATCAGCAACACAAAGGACCGATGTAGTGGATCAGTGTAATACTTCTATTGAGAAGTATTGCTAAAGCACATTCCTCGCTTGGGGTAGCATTAGATGTGCTCTAGCTCCGCAATTTTGTGGAGGGGATAGAACATATGAGATCTCCAAGACCTAGAAATCATTTGGAGAAATTCCAACAGGATTGAGAGTTATTAAAATAATTAATATTTTTAATGGTTTCCTAAGTCTAAACTTAGGAAAATAAAAATATTAATGGGTATTAATAAGAATATGGGTGAGAAACTTCTAAGTGACGAGGATCAATTTTGTTTTAACCTTAGCCATTAATTAGGGACTTAATCTCTGTCATTGATTCATCAATAGAAAAAAGTATAAGAGGAGGCTTGAGTGTTAGTTGGAGATACACCAGGTGATCAAATCAGTTCGGTTTTTCTGGGACGTGGTTTGCTGAGAAAATCGAACTAGTGATTAGAGTTGCAGCAGAGGGGCAGGGATATTTGGGGTTGGAGGATCTTCTCCGGGACCCTGAAAACTCAACAGAGAGAGGCAGAGATACACCAGAGGAGGCAATGCAAACCAAGGGAAGTTGATGTTGGGCCAAGAGGGCCCACGCATTGCTTGATGCAATGCCAGCACGAGAGAAGAGTTTCCCTCTTGCAGAAGTCTAAATTTAGTCGGGGAGAAACAAGATCAGCTGAGAAGGCTGACGTCAGAGCTCCAGGAGGCAGAGGAGGCAGTGCAGAGCTGACGCAGTATCTCAAAGTTCTCCACATAGGCCCATGCAGCTAATGCAAAGGGGCATCGCAGTTCTAGCCAGGGATAGTCAGTCGAGTTGTCGAATTGGAATGATTTTTCCGGTGAAGTGAGGTAATCTCACTTAGGTTTCTACCAGTATATTTTATCTCTATAACTGGATAGATGAGAGGGAAACCAAATTTGTATTCAGAACTACTGCTTAATAATAGAAAACCCTCAAAGTTTCTACACCGATTTCCCGCATTGGGTTTTTCTTGGGACGTTTGTCCAAAAATAATGGTGTCCCTTATGTGTTTGTTTCATATTTGTTTCAGTTTATGATTTGTATGTCATTGTAGGTTGCAGTAGTGTTTTCCATCATTGTTTATAAGTTAAATAACTTGTTGAATGTAATAAAAAGTAGGACATGATGAACCAATGATTGCAGTAGGATTTTCGATGTGTAGATTTAGAAATTTTCACATGGTATCAGAGCATTGCAGATCATAAGACATTGAAGACATCAGCGAGGAGATCCAGTAAATTTGTTGCAGAGAAGCAGTTGTCCCAAGTGACAGTGTTGTTTTAGAGGCGGAGGAGCAGCTGAAGGAGTGACGCAGAGGCTCACATAGTGCCTATGTCAGCATTTTGAACCTGTAGAGGGTGATGTAGTACCTGAGAGGAGCTCACGTAGTTACTGCATCAGCTCTCTGGGCTAGCGGAGAGCTTGAGAGGCTCAAATCAGTCAATTGTCAGGGCTAGAGGAGCAGTGTAGATTCAATCTGAGGAGTTGGTGGGATGTTGTTGTTGTTAATACAAAACAATGTCTATGGAGAAAAAGCTGAGGTAGAGGGAGTCACTGCCTTAACAGATTTCTAGCAAAATAAATCTAGATCTAAGTTTCTTAGCAACATCAAAGGAGGATTGGAGAGGAGTGATTCAACATTTGGTGGGAGGATTTCCATGAAGTAAATCAGGTCTCAGAGGGAGTCTAGAAAGAACCTGTTCCTTAGAGGATTTCTAGCGCCAAATAAATCCATATTCGAGTCTTGTTGGGGCAGTAGTAAGAGAGGGAGAAGAGAACTTGTTCTACACTTGTTTGAGCAGAGATGGCAATCAGTGGACTAAGGGATCAGGACAGATTGGATGGAGCATCCAACTTTATCATCTAGAAGGCCAGGATTCTGGAAGTCTTAGACAAGAATCGCATTAAGGATTATGCCTTGAAAGTGGTGGTTGTACTAGTTGACGTTGATCTGCTGAAGAAGTACGATGAGGCCCAGGCGAAGGCTAAATGCATGATTCTAGATGGGGTCAAAGATTATGTGGTCCCACACATTGCTGAGAAGGAAACAACAAGGGAGATGTGGGAGATGTTGAGCACCTTGTACCAGGGGACTTCCATTCAACGAAAGATGTTATTGGATAATTAGCTGAGACAGTACTAGATGCAAAAGGGAGAATAGATAGATTCCTTCCTCCTCAGGTTGCAAGGAATTCGAGACGAGCTAACTTCTGTGGGGTCTACACTAGATCCTGAGTTCATGGTTAGGACTGCCCTAAATGCAGTCACTGAAGACTAGGAGACATTTGTCCAAAGTATCTTGTGTAGAGCTTCTCTCCCCAATTGGGAGGAGATGTGGTCAGCTCTTCGACATGAAGAGATCAAGAGGCTGACCAAGGCAGGGAGTAGTGGAAAAGCATCCAGAGCCAAGAAGGAGGAGGAGGAGGATGCATCTCTCGCATCATTGGGACAGTCAGGGCAGCAAAAGAGGAAAAAGAAATATATATCCACGGTCAGATGCTTCAGGTGTGGTGAACTAGGACATTTCGCCACTCAGTGCCCTCGGAAGAAGGGCAAGGAAGAGAAGTCTGACTCAAAGGTTGCTCCAGCAAAAGTAGAGAAGGAGGATGATGACGAGGATTATGCCATGAGTGCTCATGCACATTTGCAGAAGAGGTGGGGTGACATAGAATTGTAGTTGGGAGGACTACACAGGGGCAGGATCCTTGAGGTGCCCTTGGATCACATATAGCTACGGCAACCCTTAATGACAGTAGAAAAATGACGAGTGTCGGTTGGTGCGAGGTGTGATGGAACAACAATGGAGGTGTTAGAGTACCGAAGTCTGAAGCAATGCAGTGGATGTTGTAGCAGTGCGAGAGGCACAAAGAAGATTGTAGCAGCGTAGTAGCAATAGAGGGTCAGCACAGATTAGCAGTAGAGGTAGCTTCAACATCATGAGGCATCCATACTAACCAGCATGTCAGTTTTTGGGTGAAGTTTCAGTTACTTACTTCTCAGTAACTGAGTTGCAAGTGCAGTAGTTATCATTGGCAGTGCTATGGGCAGCATGATGCAGCATTTTGAGAGGGAGCTGCAGTACAGATGTAGCAGTGAAAGTGGCAGAGTCATGGGCAGCGATACAGGATGCAGCAATGCAGTGGATGAAGGGAAGGAGACCAAGCATTAGCAGCACAGAGGACCGATTTAGTGGATAAGTTTAATACTTCTATTGAGAATTATTGCTAGAGCGCATTCCTCGCTAAGAGGGAATGTTGATTCTGGGGTAGCATTGGATGTGATCTAGCTCTGAAATTTTTTGGAGGCGCTAGAATACATGAGATCTCCAAGAACCAGAAATCATTTGGAGAAATTCCACCCGGATAGAAAGTTATTAGAATAATTAATATTTTTAATGGGTTCCTAAGTCTAAACTTAGGAAAATAAAAATATTAATGGGTATTAATAAGAATATGGATAAGAAACTTCTAAGTGATGAGGATCAAGTTTGTTTTAATCTTAGTTGTTGATTAGGGACTTAATCTCGACCATTGATTCATCAACAGGAAAAGTATAAAAGGAGGCTTGAGGGTCAGTTGGAGATACACCACGTGATCAAATCAGTTTGATTTTTCTGTGGTGTGGTTTCTTGAGAAAATCAAACTAGTGATTAGATTTGCAGTAGAGGGGTAGGGATAGTTGGGGTTGGAGGATCTTCTCCGAGACCCCAAATACTCAGCAGAGAGAGGAAGAGATACACCAAAGGAGGCAATGCAAACCATGGGAAGCTGATGATGTGCCAGGAGGGCCCACACATTGCTTGACCCATTGCCAGCGCAGGGGAAGAGTTTCCC
This sequence comes from Pinus taeda, assembly GCA_000404065.3. Taxonomy (NCBI): domain Eukaryota; kingdom Viridiplantae; phylum Streptophyta; class Pinopsida; order Pinales; family Pinaceae; genus Pinus; species Pinus taeda. Next base: position 69,424 of record APFE030890986.1, on the reverse strand, counting down.
TCCTGCAGAAGGCTGAATTCAGTCGAGGAGTGGTAGGATCAGTCGAGAACGTTGACGTTATACCTTCAAGAAGTAGAGAAGGTAGTGCAGAGTTGATGCAGTATCTCAAAGTACTCTATGTAGGACCACGAAGCTAATGCAAAGGGGCGGTGCAGTTGTAGCCAGGGATAGCCAGTCCAGTTGTCGAATCAGAGGGATTTTTCTGGGTGAAGTGAGCTAATCTCACTTAGGTTTTTGGCAGTATATTTTATCTCTGTAACTGGATAGCCGAGAGGGCATCCAGAGTTGTATTTAGAACTACTACTTAATAATAGAAAGCCCTCAAAGTTGTTTCATTGGTTTTCCCACATTGGGTTTTCTCAGGGATGTTTGTCCAAAAATAATGGTGTCCCTTGTGTGTTTGTCTCATATGTGTTTCAATTTATGATTTGTATGTCAATGTAGGCTGCAGTAGTGTTTTTTATCATTATTTATAAATTAATAACTTGTTGAATGTAATAACAAGTAGGGGATGATAAACCAGTGATTGTCGTGGATTTCGATGTGTAGATTCAGAAATTTTCACAAGTCACCCATTGGATATGTATGTGTTGATATGGTCACAAAACTAGCACACCCATCCCCTAAAAAATGTTGCATGATACACCTAGTTCTAGTGGCAATATATTCCATTCGAATAAATACTATTAATGAATCCATAGCCACTATTTATTACCCTTGGAATCACATGCATCATCGTTCCTTCTTCCTACCTCAAGATGCATTCATCCATTCCACCTCTTCCAACTAGTATACTCTTGAGACCGAGGATTTTACCCCATGGTAATATATATTGGTTTATATATCTATGCATGTTCACTACAACTTTTTTCTGAGAAGTTTTAGATAACAAAATTTTGAGGAGATCGAGAAAAAGTATCAAGTACATGTGGTAAATTTTTCAAGTTCTAATCTATTTACTTTTTGAGATATAACTTATGGAATATCTGATTTGTAACTAATCTTAAAATTAATTCTAAACTATTCTTCTTGGAATTTTTACAATAACTCTTTTTATGGGAAGTTTCAGATTATGGAAATTTTGTGGAGATTGATTAGACATATCGTAGTACGAGTGGTAAAAATTGAAGGTTCTAGTTCACCATATTATAGGAGATATATTCCATGGAAGAAAAGGTTTGTGACTAATCCTTAAATTAGTTTTCATGGAAATTTTGCTACAATTTTGTTTAGTGAAGTTTCACACTGTGAAATTTTTAGGAATTTAAGAAGATATATTAAAGTACTACAAGCTAACTGTATACTTAGAAGCGTTCAAATTTCAAAGATGTATCAAGACAAAGCCCAACCATCTATGTGAGGCTCCCTCCTAAGATCCTCTAACTAAAAACTAAATTTCTCTAATTTTAAACACAATAAGATGGGAAATAAATTATTTATATCTAAACATTTATTTGATGATAATATACCATTAAATTTTACTTACCACAAATTAAATAAGTAAGAATTTCATTGCAACCATTTACATAAGTAATTAATAAACGGACAAATACTTGTTCCAATAGCTTAGTTAAGATGCTCCTAAGCTCCTGACTTTGTTGCGATGTTCCTCTTGACTACCTCATTGGATTTACCTCCCAACTAACTAGGAATGATTTCCTAGCCCAAGGAACCTCCACAGGTTCCCTAGCCTTCTGAGCCCAAGTCCAACCAGAGGTAGTGTGTCCAAGTTAAACAAACGCTCTCCAAATCCAAGTTTGATCTCTCTCCTCTTTCTCCACATCCCTTCTCCCAAAAAAACCAAACCAAAACCAAGACCAAGGATTCCCCCCCCTCCTCTCATCATCCTTCCCCTTTTATGCCTCTTCCTCCCATCCACCTCAACTACCTATCATTAATGTCATGACTACCCCGTCATCCTTTCTTTTGACTTTTCTTACCATATCTTCTTCCAAGTAGATTTGAGAGGACATTTTGTGGATAAGATATGGATATTTAATTTGGAAATTAATTGGGGTAGACCATATCTTCTCCCAAGTAGATTTGAGAGGACATTTTGGGGATATGGATGTTTAATTTGGAATAATGGAAGGAGACCATATCCTATCCAAATTTAAATTTGAGAAAACAAGTTGGGAATTGAATAATAACAATGATAAAATTTATATCAATAAATAAATTTACAGTTACACAAATGTAGGTATATACCAATATTTCTTGATAATTATTAGTCAATATTTCCAAGTAATTTAATAACTAATAAAATTTGCATGATAAGGTTAAGTAGTGCATTACATAGACCCCTCCTTTAGAAAACTTCATCCCAAAGTTAGAGTTAAAAAAAACCAAGGAGTTCCAAAGCAGTTTGACAATAAGGCATAACAAAATGGAGAGAGAGTTATAGTAGTAAAATTTGATAAGTCAAACAATGACACCACTTCCCATCAATAGTCTCCAACTAATCTATATCCTCCTATCCTTCCTAACCTACTTCCATTCCCACCCTATCCATCCTCTGCTGCTATATATTATGGCATCAGCTATACCAATCTAACCACTGATAAAACCAATTATGGTGGAAGTGTCAACTATATCGACCTAACTTCCCCAGCAGGCAACTAGAAATCATCATCACACATCTAGGGGAGCGTGTCCATCACTGCCCTCCCACGATTCTAGGTTTAAAGGTTACATGGTGGGAAATACCTCCACCCCTTCTTACACTAGGGTCAACACCAACTGGCAATCATCATCACATGTCTAGGGGAGCGTGTCCATCACTACCCTCCCACGATTCCAAGTTTGGAGGTTGCACAGTGGGAAATACCTCCACCCCTCCTTACACTAGGGTCAACACCCTAATATGGACCACACTACAGTGCTGGTTGGATACTTGTCATCGAATAATCTAGTGAAGTAGTCTTGTCACCTGTCATTTACATTTTACCCATGTCATAAGAGTGCATATCTAGTAGATGCAAAATGTAATAGAACAATGTACATTGTACCTTTCCTCATTAGATGTCTTGACCTTCCCCAATGGAAGAGTATATCTTGGCTATCATATAGTTCTTTCCAAACTGCAGGTTAGTTTTCATTCATGCATATATATATAACAACAAAATATATATAGATAAGTGATCTTAATGTACATCGTACCTTTCCTCATTAGATGTCTCGACCTTCTCCAATGGAAGAGTAGATCTTGGCTATCATATAGTTCTTTCCAATCTGCATGTTAGTTCTCATTCATGCATATATATATATATAACAACAAAATATATGTATAGATAAGTTATCTTAAACATCATGTTATTAAATCTAGTATCCACGCGTCAATTTTGTAGTTCATACTGGAAATAAATCATAATTTCACTAAGTCATTCATTAGATAAATCATATCCATTTAAGCCATACATGAAACAACAATAGCTCGGATAAGTCATGCACTAGATAAATCATCACCAAGTAAGTCATACATTAGGTCATACATCAAACATTTCCATCATCACTACCTAATCCATCTAATGATTTATATTAGTTTCACCTGTCCAACTAATTGCATCATAGCGTTCATAAATAAATAACATGGAACTACAAATAGAGGCTTAGCATTAAGTCAAAGTGGACATCATAAATGGTCAAAAGTGAGGGGTAATTGCAACATACAGTCTTTGTATCCTTGCAAGTAGCAGATCTTGGGTTATACTTGTCCCATTGTACCTTAACTTGGTCCACCAAGTGATGCCTGAGCTATCAAACTCTATGGTATAATATGCATATTGGTTTAACCATTATGGTTCCCACGTCTGAGACCTATAATTCCCTCCAATCGATTTTGTGGGATTCATTAGAAACATAATGTTACAGGACAGATACATAAAAACATCATGAGTTTTATGCAAGTGGACTGGTAGTACAAGACAATAGGAAATTGGTCCAATTTTTCTCTTTGATTCTAAAAGGTCTTATAGATCGATGTGGTAACTTCACACATTTCTCAAATTGAATAGGAATACAAAAGATGCTTGCGTAGTCTTCCAGCGCATAATGGTAGGAATTTGTACAGATTGCTTTCCTTTTTCTCTATAAATCTTTGTTTGTGGGTCACACAATAAGGAAAGAGATTGTGTCATCACTGATGCCCTTGGCTCTGTTTCGGGTATTGGAAAAGATGTCTTCCTCTACAAGAAGGAATGGAGAATTTGATCCTTTTTCTCTACCCTATCTTTAAATAATGTTTTTGTTCTACTTTTTGATGTCTTCATAAAGTTGGGAGGTACACATCCCCCATAACAATGTCAAAAATGTTAGGCACGATCCAGGGTTTGAAATACTTCACTCAAAATACACCTAGAAACTTGTCAACAAGTCGAATCTGACAACATACACTTCTAACCACTCTTTCAACCCTTCAACTCTTCAAAGGCAGCGTTGGATTTGTTTTTGGTATTTTCTAATCTATTATTATTAAAATGCTAAAATTAACAATCTACTCGAGAGAAAAAAATGCCACTATCTTCCAACTTCATACATTTAAGAGCTAAAACATCAATTGAATACTTGTGAAAACTTGAAAAAAATACTGAAAATAAAACAAACCCAAGGGGTGGGTTCTTTTGTCATGATAGGGGTCGGTCCAATTAATGATCAACCCAAATGCATCTACAAAGAGGCAACTTTACCCACACTCAGATTGTTTTAAGACATAAAAATATGTATCCAGCAGTTTCCTTCCTTGTCTTCTATGGTGAAAGGTAGGGTTAAACAGTGCATAATGTTCAAAAGAAAATAAATAAACTCCTTGAATTTTATAGGCCAAAACACTCATTTTTAGATGCAAATCTGCCTTTATAAGCACATACTAGGAAATAAAATAAACAAACTCGTGAAACTATGCAATAGGTGAAAAAATAGATAAAAGTCTCTAACTTCCAAACCAACTATCCAAGATGATGCACATAATTTAGATTTTTAAATTTCAAACCAGAAATGAAGACATGGTTTTCAAATTTTAAACCAAAAACGAAGACATAGTTTTCAAATTCTAGAATAAAAAATTGAAATATCTAAATTATACTAGATTTTTTGTTTCACATTAGAAAGCAATATCTACACTATACAATTTGTGTTTCACAATAAAAGGCAACCCCATTTCGTTACTAAATTCATTCCTCATTAAGATATAAGTAGCAGCAAGGGTTACTTGGGGTTATCTCAGGTGGTTAGGTGGAACAATTATTATCCTTCTTACCCAGGTTCAAACCCCTACTAGTGACATGGTTAGCTTTGATGTTTTTGATGATTATGATGTAATGGCTTTAAACCTGAGACAAGCACTCTTAAGTGAGTATAACTGTAGGTTGGCTTGGTGCCAACAACCTCACCATTGACTTCAAGTTGAGAGCAAGGCCGATTTCTTTATAAGAAAAGAAATAAGTAGCAAAAGGAATCCAAACTAGTAATAGGCCCAATATATAATTATAACACGCATTCACAGTGATGGTCATTCTTTGCATATTTATAACCATGAATTAGAAACTCGGAATGCCACAATTAGTTGCTAATTTTCCATGGATGACAACATGTGTGAGTTGCCTCATTTGGAAAAAAGATGTTTACTTGACAACCAAATTGTCCAAACTGAAGTTGTAAACAAAATAAAATGCACACACCTACTAGGTGCTCTTCGAACTGTTACATCATACATGCAACCAAAAATAGGCAACCAAGTCCAAGCAGAAAAACATATGTGCATTTTGTAAACCATTTAAGTGCTCATCCAATTCATGCTAATACTTTTTATGATCCCAAGGTTTCAAATACACATACTTATATCGGTCTTCTAAGCAATGAAAACATTTGACATTTCAACTGATGCATATTTAATCTCTAATGAATGCTCATCAAAATTATAAACCATGATATCCAACGCAGTAAGGACCAGTGCATATTTATCAAACCTATGTTCGGTTTACTTATTTTTGTTAGTCTTTAAGGTGACGAGAATATCAGATATTTGAACTCATGCATTTTGAATCTCTTATAACTTCTCAATAAGCCATCCTTTTAATCTCTAATCAATACTCATCAACACTATAAACCATGATATCCATAGCTTAAAGATCAATACAAATTAATCAAAACTTATATTTTCTATGTACTTCTTTGGCAAAAGGCATGAAGCACACAGATTGAATAGATATCCTAAATACATTGATCGAAACACACAATCATGGGCGTTCAGAAAATCAAGTAAAATCCAAGAAGAAATCATCAAGCAAGTATGTTGGTGCATGTTTTAAAATCATTAAATTGATCCAAAAATCTAATTATATGTATGTACACAGAATATCATTGCTCAATAGAGAGCCATCAATCCTTCCAAGCCTATTCAAATGTACCAAGTCCAATGTCATATGTTCTGGAGATGAATATGAACTTGAATACCCAAAAAGGGCATAATTATAGGTGTTGTAAGCAAATGATTAATACATTCAAATGCATACATGCACAGGAAGAGGGCTGCAAAGGATTGTGGGGTTTATGCATCTGACTTGTAATTATGGATGCCACATATCAACTTAACTCAATAAATAGATATGTTGAAGCACAAGATGTAGGTAAGACCATTTATAGGTTCTTCAAAGATAATGGAAAGAACGCGATGGCTTCACTCAAAGAACCTAAGACATATCACGTGTGTTCATGGCATACTAAACAATACCCCTAATTTGACTACATATTAGAAAATACCTCTAAAAATCACATTATTTAACCCCCTACCAATATGAACCCAATACATCTTCCAAATTTAAGAAACCCCTATCTTCATTAGATATTGTAGATATCCGTTTTTCATTAACATTTTTTATACTCCTTTATATTTTTTCATCAACTTTGAGCTCCATATTTTATATTTGCCAATATAAAATCCCTTTACCCCCTAATATATGCTCAACATATTATGTCATCTTTTCCTCATTGTATATCCCCCAATATGAACGCACGTGGTATGGTATTGCCCCCCCAGTGAAGCCCCCGTGGGAAAGAACAATTACATGTTAGAGTTGTGTTTGTAGGTTTAGTTTTACAGAGCTCCATTGCAGATGCTAATAAGTAATTTGAGCTCCATATAGATATTGGGTGTGTACTTGATTTTATTTGAGGGTGTTTGATAAATTAGTTGTGTTTTGATGACTTTGTTTTAACGTTATCATGATCCTAAGACCACACTAAAGCATAATTCAATTCAGTCAATGTCTTTGTAGTTAATGTTTTGTGAGTAACTGAGTTGTTCATCTATCAATATGTATTTGTCATTCAATCTATGCTTTATGAGGAACTAATTAATTGATGTCATTGTCTAAATATTTAAGGCAACTCCCAAATATTGTTCTCATAAGAAAACATGTAAAACACTGCGCTCCTTCTGTCCATGCAATTACACCATCCATTCTCCACCCTAAAATCAGGGGATCAACGAGTTCTTTTTCCTTGGCAACTAATGACTTGGTTGATATTTCGAAGTTAAAAAGTTTGATTCCCTTAAGCCTTACAACTGTATTGTCCATACCATCAAACTTACAAGCATGACGTAAATCGAGACACAGTGTAAATGTAGATTCCCTATATCCGAAATAACGTGCTCTTCCTCTGGAAAACTAAAGAACTGTCTCATTTGTCTATTAGACATTTTGGATTGTGTGCACTACACACTTCCCCTATTGCTATACACTATTTACTTGTTTTATAATTATCACCTTACTTTTCTTCTTGTCGTATTTTCCTTTCATTTTTATTGCCCTATCGATTCAGGGGCTTGGAATCCAGTTTGGCATAGGCTGGGAACCCAATTTCCCTTGGCTTGGATGACACGATGTTATTTTGTTGGAGGATTAAAGTGACAAGTGAGATGAAATGTAGAACTTGCTTATTATACATTTGGCAAGCGGTAAAATAAAATTGCTTAGCCACCTTAAGTGGTAGAAGTATCCCATGAAACTACGCTAGGAGTTTATCATTCTCATCATACTCATGAAACAAGTAATGATAACTCAGAGATGTGGTAAATTTATAGTTCAGTTTAAAAGATGTCATTGCTGTTATAAATCAGATCTCAAGGACAACAAAATATAAATTAGAAATATTATGTTTAACAGTGCTCAAACTATTGGTTTTGAGCTGAAACTTATCAATAGTACGATGTAGTAAGAGTTCAAGGAGATGCTTAGTAAATGAAACAATACTTGTGTTGGATCAGCAATTATCCACAACCAGTATTATGAGGTTTTATATAGCATTGGAGTAAGATTTCAATCCTTCACACAATAGTATATCAGCATGAATGGAATAGGAGGCATGGAGGTGCACTCGTAACAAGTTAGTGTTCCTACCTAGTGATAAAACCTTTCTAACACTATTAGTGTTCCTACCTAGTGATAAATATTTCAGCTCCAATGACCATCTCAATTGATGTAATATTCACAGGGATGCAGCCAATGCAAATTCCCTCTGCTAAGAGAGGCTAAAAGTAGTAGGGTTTGGAAAACTAAGCATATCTTTGCTAGCATATCCAAGTTAGGGGAGACTTGTTACATCATAGAACGGGTATGATAAATCTCTGTCTCCAAATTTCATCGGGTGACTGGATTTCATGTTAACATGACAACTTCTTCCCTAGTCAATCCAATCACAAGAATAAAGAATTATTTTGAAGATTAGTAAATGTGATCCTTCTCATTGCTATGGTGGGCAATTTTTTTTTGGAAAGCTTCCGACTTCTAATTCCTAGAAATTTTCTTGGAAGTTTTGCCTTCAAGTTTGAAAAATGCAACAATTTTCTATTATCCATTTTCTTCATGGGTTTTGAGGAAAACCCTCAGTGGAAAGTTAGGTCATGACAATAAGAGACAAGCCTTCCGTATAGTACCCTTGGCTCCCATCTGAATTCACAACTTGGTGTTTGTGCAATCTGAATTGACAACTTGGTGTTTTTGCACTATAGAAAGGAAGCACACTTTTCCAATCCAAATGTTACTTATATATTACATGACAAATGCCTCTCACTTGTGAGTCAGTTCAACCAGGTATTTAGTGGAAGGCATTTTGCATTGACTTCTAAATGGTTCCTTGCTCAATATCTAATTCTTTCATAGATTATCTATCAGGAAATTCAGTTATTAGGAAAACAGATATATCGAGGACTTCAATGTGATTCTGTTCAATACCAGTGGCATTGATTCTTGGAGAGACAAATTGATTCTATGCGTCACAACCCCACTACATAATTTGTATTTCATGTTGCGAAAAGAAAGGGGTCAGGATGGAGTAACAAATGACATCTGTGTTCAAAATTGACGCAATTGAAACTATCGACAATCATGAGGGCAATGAAGTCGACAGCAATTGCATTAATAGAACTAAAGTTAAGGAGACCCGTTTAGGAGATGCATGGGGGTTAGGTTCAATGGAAGAGAAATATGCAAATCGAAGTGCCAATGAAAATGGGAAGTTCTTGTGGTTTTTTGTTTTTTTTTTTTTTTTTGAAGTAAATCTGGAAACAATGTACAAACAACCATTAATGTATGGCAGATATTTGTTGTGATAAATTCCAAATATAGTGTCAGAGAAGAAACGAAATATCTATTCTTTCCATCACCCTGCCAGTTATGACAGTGATTTGCTATATATATGCTTGAAGAAAAGGGATGATGCCTCGAAAATGTGAACAAACCTCTATAATATATATAGACCCTCCAAGTAGCTCTCCTCCTCAAAATAACTGAATGCCTCAACCTCCCAAGTGTAATCAACTTCCAAAAGGAGGAGACGCTCAAGGAATCTTCCGTGGTGGTGGTGGCGATATCTAGAATGCCATACCCCAGTCCATTGCTTTTGAGTAAGGCATTTTCCTATAAAAAAAAATGTATAGATCTAGAGCGAATTCTTTCGCTGATGTAATGATCTTTATTTCAGACTCAAAGCTTGTTGCACCTCAAGTCATACTAGGGTTCAAGTCATACTAGGGTTGTGGTCTCTCTAGAAATTTTGCAAACCTGTAGAGTGAAGAAATGTCAGGATGGTTGTGCCATGCTACTGGACTATCCAAGCTGGGAGTTAGTGCAGGGTTTTTGTCAAAGGGAAGGGACTGGAGTCATACTCCAGATAAGTGTTATGTGCTTGAAAAGGAGGGGATCCTTACCTATCAAGAATGACCCCTCTGCTAATATTGTTGCTCAGACTTTTACAGTTCTGGAGATTGCAGCGACTACCAAAAACTTTAGACCTGAACGTCTCCTTGGTGAAGGAGGCTTTGGACGAGTTTACAAGTGGTTTGTTTTTTTGAGATTGCTTTGTGTTCTTTCACAGTTCACTCATCCGTTGGTTCTACATCAGTATGAACATGGGTTCCGATTCTAGCATGTCTCTGGTTTATGTTTGACCCATTACTCAGCAAAATAGGTGTTCCCCTTTTGAATAAAATCAGCATCTTAAAATGCGGATATGACAGCTGCTCTAGTAGTTATTTAAAGATAAACTTAGTGTACACATGGGCTCCTTATTTCTGTATTTTCATTAGTGGAGGGCACACTACATGAGACTTGTATAGTGGATTCAATTTTTTTTTATGTTTATCGGTTCTTATTATCAGCGTGGATGGCACACTCCTTGGAAGCTAGTGTGGACATCATTTGAACATTTGGGCAAGGATCAAACCTATGTTACGTGCCTAACAACTAACTTACAAAGAAATGATAACTAACCTGTCGCCAAAAAGGCAATGACATTAGCCTTGATGGTCATACAACCCAGCAACACCTCTGTAAATCTTGAAGGAGGGTATGTAAAATAACCTCCTCTCCAACGTAATTTTGACAGCCTACCTGAAAGCCTCTTTGCTCATAGCAGCTCCGCTATCCTCTGAGAGCCTAGACTAAGGCTCTTTGGAAACAGATTGCAGCTCCAACTTCAATTCCTTCAACTGATTGACAGCATTCTCAATGGCCTCCTTTGAAGCTTTGGAAGCCTTGAGGGGGCGAACTTCATCGCCTGGCTTGTCCACCATGTTCTGTTTTTCAATAACTGATTTTATCAGTGATTCAGTCGATCTCCGTTGTTCCCATTGTCATTGCTCCGTACTATAAACCCTCTCAAGTCCAGAAATCGGGTTTCTGATGAGGTGATTTAAGATCTGAAAATGGGTGCGAGGTGGGCTTTGGATGGCAAATTTGAAGAATCCACAAGAGGCTTGAATTAGATGCATGCAACCAGGCTTCATCAGTGTATATGAAGTTGAGCTATGGTTTCCTGGCTTGAAATGAAAACTACATTTTTCAACATTCTTTATTGTCTAGTCTAACCCCCCTGCAGCGGGCCTTGGTTATGCTCTCAAGGCAACCCCAAATTTTTGTGTGGGAAAAGGATGTAAACGATGCAATACATTTGATCGTTCTTGGATAGTTTATGAAGTGTCTTCGTGCTTTATCCAATGAATAAGTCCTTGATCCTCAGGGTTCCTCCTCCTCACAATCATTTGTATTTGAATTTCAAGAGACTAAACAACTCAATCACTTGTCAATCCAAATTAAAGCCCTTTGAGTTTGATTAGTTTAGGGTTGTATTGCACCTTTAATCTTTATTCCTTTTGTGATAGAGTCCATTAGGTCCATAATGTTGAACCTGAGGGCTCTGATACCACGTGTGAAGCTCCCTCCAAAGATCCTTTAACTAAAAACTAAATTCTTCTAATTTTAAACACAATAAGATGAGAAATAACTTATTTATATCTAAACATTTATTTGATGATAATATATTATTAAATTTTATTTACCACAAATTAAATAAGTAAGAATTTCATTGCAACCATTTACATAAGTAATCAATAAACGGAGGAATATATGTTCCAATGGCTTAGTTGAGATGTTCCTGAACTCCTGACTCTGGTGGGATCCTCCTTTTGACTACCCGGCTAGATTTATCTCCTAGCCAACTAGGAATGATTTCCTAGCCCAAGGAACCTCCACAAGTTCTCTAGCCCTCCGAGCCCAAGTCCAACTAGATGTAGTGTGTCCAAGTTAAACAAACACTCTCCAGATCCAAATTTGATCTCTCTCCTCTTTCTCTACATCCCTCCAAAACAAAACCAAACCAAAACCAAGACCAAGGATTCCCCCCCTCTCATCATCCTTCCCCTTTTATGCCTCTTCCTCCCATCTTCCTCAACCACCTATCATTAATGTCATGACTACCCTCTTATCTTTTCTTTTGACTTTTCTTACCATATCTTCTCCCAAGTAGATTTGAGAGGACATTTTGGGGATAAGATATGGATATTTAATTTGAAAATTAATTGGGGTAGACCATATCTTCTCCTAAGTAGATTTGAGAGGACATTTTGGGGATATGGATATTTAATTTGGAATAATGGAAGGAGAAAATATCCTATCCAAATTTAAATTTAAGAAGACAAGTTGGAAATTGAATAATAACAATGATAAAATTTATATCAGTGAATAAATTTACAGTTTCACAAATGTAGGTATGTACCAATATTTCTTAATAATTATTAGTCAATATTTTCAGGGAATTTAAACATTAATAAAATTTGCATGATAAGATTAAGTAGGGCATTACAATCTAGACAAGTGTCCAAATTAGGGTTTGAAAAGTACAAAGTTACAACTACATAACTTTTTATTGGAGCACCCACACCATTACTTGTACATCTAGAGAAGATATGGCATTTCATAATTTGGGTCATAAAAGCCTCAAAATATACCTTGCATAAGTTATTTTTAGTGATTTTAAGAGATTTTTATGGGGTTAGCAAGCTCACTTAAAAAAATTGAGACGTATTTTGATGACTTTAATAACATGGTAATGATTCATTCAATGGGAAAAAAACTATGATTGAGGAAAAATACATATAGAAACTATTCATGGGTTCACCTAGTTGGGAGCACCTATAACCCTTTTTGGTACCCCTTTGAGTTGTACTACAAACAATACCTATATATGGAATCTCACTTCCACACCTTTGGGCATATGGGAAGTCCCCTAGGTATACTTGAAACTAGCTTCAGATAAGATAATTAGTTATCTTGATGTTATTGTACGCTAAGAACAACACTGAAGGAGACCACTCTCTATTACTTGGGTAGTCAATTAGTATAGCTAAGGGCACGATTGATCCTCTTCAGTTAGTTTCCTGAGATATTGGGTTAAGTACTACCATGTGACACCACATATATATCACAGAATTTAACATCTGACACTAGCTTGTCGTCAAGATCTAATAACTTCTCATGGCTCCAAATGGTTCTACCAAAAAAAATCACCATCTAAACCTCCAAAGAGCTCCACCATGACTCATGACAAAATAGAAGACATGTAACACCAAGTATCCAACTTGGACATTCAAGTTAAGGGAATAAATGATACTATGTTAAAATAAAGTTGAGTTTTCATAAAGGAATATGGAACAATATATGGATGAAAATAAGGAAGAAATAGAGAATAAGATGGAATAGTTGGAATGTAAGACCATGCAAGCCTATATGAGAGGCTCCCTAAAATTAATAATGTGAATGAATGGACTCATGAAAATAAAGGTGGTATCCATGCTGAACAACTCTCTAATAATAATCATTTGTCAAGTGGATTTAACTTTAATAATGGAGTTGTGTTCACGGGTGGTAGCACAAATGGAAAAAAAACATGTTGACAAGCCCTTGTGTATCCAAGTGATTGAAAGTTCAATCCCTCGGACATGTCTCACCAGTCAAACCTACAAAAAAAGCAACTTTAATAATGGAGTTACTTATGGATGGTCTCCAAAGGACATGAACCTTCCTAATGTTTAATTAAGCAAGTTTGGTCAAACAAAAGTCTTTACCTGGGTGAACCAAATGAGAAATATCTTGAATTGCATAATATTATGGGTGATAAGTGAAGGATTTATATAGAAACTATGTACTTTGAGATGAAACCCTATTAATGGGTAGTTAAAAGGAAGCTCCACATCACCATAATACTTGGGGTTTATTTACAGAAGACTTAGAAGTATAATTTGGGAAAGTTTATGAGCAAGACTACTTCACTCAATTGACAACAATCAAGCACTGAGGTGATATTGAAGATTATAATTCAAAATTTCAGGTAATGACCACAAGGGTGGATAACATAAGTGATAAACACATTTTGGAAGCTTACATAAGTGGATTAAAAGAAGACATTAAACACGAGGTTTTTCTTATAACATCCTAAAAATATTATGGAAGCTTTGCAATTTGTTTGTTACATTCAAGCCAAGAATAAGGCTACACACAAGTCTACCGTTGGAGCATACGCAAGAAGCAAAGATCATTTTGGGGTTCATAAGGCAACCCTACCTCAAACTACTCTAATATCACAGAAGGAAACAGAGGAAACAAGAGAAAAAAGACTATGCTTTAGTTGTAACAACAAATGGTCAAAGGAAGATAAATGTGAAGAAACAAAATTATTCACCTTTGAAAATAATGATGAAGAAGAAATGGATGCATCTATACAAAGCGATGAGGATGAAATTGTCAACTTAAAAGAGTAGGAAATAGAGGCCAGAATTGTGCACAACATCGATTTGGATATGTGTGAAATATCTATTCATACATTAGTAGGTTTGTTAGTACCTAGAATCTTGAAGATTGTAGATTACATTAAGAAGAAAAAGGTCATATATTTCTTATTCACTCAAGTAGTACCCAGAACCTTATTGATAAAATATTATAAGAGTACCTCAATTATTTTGTATATCTAATGAAAAAATTTCAAGTTTTGGTTGCTAATGGGGAGAATATTGATTATGTGAGAAAGTGCTACAAGATTAAACTAAGTATGGGAGAAAATAATTTGGAAATCCCAATGTGTGCCATTCCCATCAAAGGTGTAAGCGTTGTTCTAGGATTCAATCATTGCGAAAATTAGATACCATTTCTACAAATTGTAATGAATTATTCATGAGATTTGAATTGGAAGGGATTCATATGAACTTATAAGTTTAAAAATATGGACCTTTTCAAGCCATCAACTTTCATAAAATGAAAAGTTCCTAAAAAAGGGTAGCAAGGGAGAGGTGGTTAGACTTTATTCTATGGAAGTTAAGTAGGAAGATGAAAATATTCCAAAGGAATGCACCTTGAAAAGGCACTATAGGTTCTTCAAAGAAATTCATACAGATCTACCTTCATCTAGAAATCATGAACATCAAATCAAACTAATACCTAGAAGTACTCCTGCTAATAGTCTTTCTAGATATCCTCATCAATAAAAGGGGGATATTGAGAAAATGGTACAATATATGCTAGATTTAAGTAATATTCAACCTAATAAGAGTTCATTTTTGCTCCAATAGTGATGGCAAGAAAAAAAAAAAACTTGGAGGATGTATTCTAATTATAGAGGTATAAACAAAATCACCATTAAGGATAAATTCCCCGTCCCAAATATTGATGAGCCATTAGATGGGATTCATGGAGTCACTTATTTTACAAAGCTTGATCATAAATCAGAATACCACCAAATCAAATTAAGAAAAGAAGACATTTCCAAAAGAACTTTTAGAACACATGAAGGCACCATGAATTCTTCATCATGCCTTTAGGATTCACTGATGCTCCTACTTTTCAAAGCCGCATGAACAAAATTTTCAACCGCATCTTAGAAAATTTACGTGGGTTTTCTTTGATGATATACTTATCTATAACAAATCATGGTAAGAACACATTAAACATGTGGATAAAGTTATAAAAAGATCCAAATGTTTTTTTTACAAAACAAGAAGTAGAGTGTCTAGGTCATTGTTTCAAGGGAAGGAGTTAAGGTGGACCCTCAAAGATCCAAGCTATTACAAAATGTCTTATTCCTAAGAACATCAAGAGAAGGTGATTTTTGGGACTTACAAGATATTATAAAAAAAAATCAAGAATTATGCATGCATTGTAGGCCCACTCACATATCTCTTGAAGAAAAATTCATTTGTATGGAATGATGAGGGTACTTTGGCATTCTCTCAAAGAACCCCATGTCTTAATATACAAGTATTGGCAACACCTAATTTTGGTAAAACATTCATGGAAGAATGTGATGCATTTGGATTAGGAATTGGAGTAAAACATTCATGGAAGAATGTGATGCATTTGGATTAGGAATTGGAGTAACATTCACATAGGAAGGGAGGCCATTGGATTTTGAAAGCAAACAATTCAAGGGAAAATATTTGGTGAAATCTACATATGAAAATAAATGAAAGGAATTTTACATGCAATGAAAAAGTTATGACAATATCTCATTTGAAGGCACTTCAAAATCAAGATAGACCATGATATCCTACCATACTTTTTGGAGAAAAGATTGTCTTCAAAAAATTAATAAAAATGGGCAGCAAAAATGTAAGGATTTGACTTTGAAATAAACCACAAAAACGGAAAGGACAATGTAATATCAGTTCCAAAATAGAAGAAGCCTCAAGTTTGTATTCATTACACCTTCTATCCCTGTGTGGCTAGAAGTTTGCCATGAGTGACAAAATGACAACAGTACCAAGTAGCAAATAAAATGTTTAAAGGGAGGGATGAACTATAAGGAACATTAGGAATGAAAGGGTGATATACTTTGGTACAAGGGTAGAATATTTTTACGCCCTCAATCAAAATTGAAGCAACAAATACTAAGGGAGTTTCATGACTCTCCAACAACACTACACTTAAAGCATATCAAAGGATCAAAAAAGTGTGTTTTTTTGCTGGCAGGGAGGGTGGGCAAATAAAAAAAGATATTCAAAAATTTGTAAGAGCATGTCATATTTTCCAAAGAAATAAATGAGGGTGGTAAAATCTCCAAGGTTACTTTAGCCATTACACATACCTAATTAAAGATCTGAAGATAAATAAGTGGACTTCATTATAGGGTTAACAAAATTTGAAGGTAAGTTTTCCGTTTCTGTGGTCATTGATAGACTCACAGAGTTTAAAGTAACCAAGGATATTGAATTTTGTAGGTTAAAGGGAGGAAAAGCTTTGGCGTAGTATGTGGTCTTTTGCTGGGATATAGATCGCATTAATGCTAAGGCTGCCATATCAAATTTTGTTGGCATATGTCTTATCTTCAGATCTGTTACACATCCCTTGTGGACCATCTGGGTCTTGGACAAGGATGTTTTGGAGAGGCATTCATGCCATCCTTCTCCCTTGATAAAATGAATATTGGTTATTGAATATTAAGGTTGTGTTATCCGCCCTCTTTTGATAGTTTTTGCTCATTTATTTATGTTTTTTATTGCATCATATGTTGGTCAAGTTTAGGATGGACACAACAGAGCAACTTAATGATCATATATAGTTCTTTGCATCAACGTGGTTAAATTAATTAGTGATGTTCATGTACAACATAGCTTGCTAATTTCCTTTTTCATTCTAAACTTCTTCATCAAGTATTGCTTTTACTCCATTTGCCCAAAAGATAATGGACTTCGTTTTGCTTCTTTTCTCATCCTTTTATTCTAAAGATCATTAAACACAGATCCGTAATCTGAATTTTAGTTGTGTTAATAGACATATTGGTGATTTGATATTTATGGAAAAATCCTCCCTTGTGCCAGAAAAGAGCCAACCTATAGTGAAGGGAGGTTCAATTGAGGTGAAAATGGGTAGAACTTCTGAAAGTTTCCCTAAGGTTTGTATCTGGATGGTTTGAGTTATCTTGTGTGCAGATCCAGGAGGTAAAAGGTGGTGTCAAACCAAGTATGCCAACATTTATTGGATAACTTTCATATGGCAGATTGTAAACCATCTTCTACACCGGGTTAGCTGAAATTATTGGTGAAGATTAACTCAATTTACTAACTAGTAATGAATCAATATATAGGGAGTTGGGTAGCATGATATATTTTACACGGCGGCGGCCAGTTTGAGTTTATCAGTTAACTAAATCTCAAAGTTTATTACAATGCATGATGTTGAACATACGGCAACAACCAAGAGAGGTTTAAGGTAATGTATAGGGTACCTAGGAGTACGGTTTCTTGTAGGTAGACGGGAGGGCTTTCAGCTATCAAACTGAACAAAATTCAGATTGAAGTGGTTTACTGGATGATGGGAATCCCAGTACGTGTTATATTTATGCTCTTGGCACAAGTGTTGTTTCTTGGTTGGGCAAAAACTCACATGCAATAGCACTCCAATCTTTTGAAATAAAGAGCAGCAATGATTACAGTGTGTGAGACAATGTGACTGAAAAGGACACTTATGTTTACAAGTAGAACAAGCTAACACAAGTACATTTTGTTGTGACATCAAAATGTATTGAAGTTGGATAGAAATCTGGTGTTTCATGTGTAGACAAAGCATATGTAGGTACATTATCAATATATTCAGCAGTGTGTGGCTAATGGGAACTTAGAGCTGAAATATCGTATTATCCAAAGAGTACACTACAGATATATTCACGAAGCTTCTCAATCCATATAAGTTTGTAAAAATTTGGAGGTAAGCTAGGTGTGGTTTTCCACATGATCACTAAAGGAGTGTAATAGAGTTCATGTTTAATAATGGACATACTATCCTGTATTATACATTGTACTTTTGAGTTGGGGGTATTTAATAAAGTAAATTTCATCATTTATTACGTTGCATATCTTTTTATGGTTATGGAGTGGCGGTCATGTCACTTACCTTCTCTCACAAGATGACATTCTGTATTGATTATTACAAAGTCATCAACATATCACTTATCTATTCTCACTCTAGAAGTTTTATATGTGAAAAAAAAAATTAAGCTTAGAAGGGATAGTATAGTAAGACATCAATCAGCAACCCATGTTATATTTTGGAACTATCACTTGAATATCATCTAAAAGAAATACTTTGAATCATCAACAATGCCGCATATTCCTTGATATCATGATATGTCCAGCTGCGGCAAGAAACAGTTTAAATCCATACAAAAACTCAACCAGTATCCAGCAGTTGGGGATGATAATTGCACAGCTAAGAAACTTTCGATATGCAAGAATTACAATCAGTATCTTTAAATCTTGTACATGTAATCTCAGAAACTATACATGTAAAGAATTAGCCCTCACAAGAGAAGAAATCTATTTAATCCAAAAAGTGATTTGATGTTCTTCGTTTATCTGTTCATCAAATGGGTTTCACCAGAAAATGCCAGCAATCAAGAACGCATATGCTGGGAAACTTGGAAGCCATTAGGATCTGATGGACTAGCACCTGGTCTGTTCAAGGAACAAACAATCAGAAGCTTGCTTTATATTCAATATAATGATATCTGTAATATACAAGGCAAGAAATTTCATCTCAAATCGATTGAAAACATGCAATCACTAGATTTATTTCATACAGATAAACGATTGTAGATAGAAAAATGCTATAGACAACACTGAAGGAAAAAAATATCCATAGCCTCCCCGAAAAATTGCAATAATCACGGCCATATTCATATTTGAACCTTATTGTGCTAAAACACCAACAACAATGTTAAAGAGTGTCTCTCACGTCTCACGCTGAACATGTTTCCAGTCAGACAAAAAAACAATAAGGCGGCCAAATGGAACATCTACCACAAATAGCAGGGTCAAAAAAGAAAAATGGCATGTATCAGTAAAGTCGAGAACCAAAATAGGTTTAAAGCTTACGATAGCAACATCTACTGTTAAGCTTCTCTAACAATCAGGTCGAATACTGGCATTGGCTTAATAAAACCATAGCATGCGGGATTAGAAGGGCTTACCTCTTGTCAATCATGCAATAGTGGAAGTTAAATTTCCCAACCTTGGCATCTTCAACATACTGCAGGGAGAGAAGCACTACACAATGAAGCACTTAAACATAAAAATACAAAAATGACAAAAAAAAATAAATATTACAGAATTGAAGAATTCTAAAACCTTACTTTTTCAGTAACTCACTAGTAGAAGGATCTACACAAATAGTTTGTAATGATTTTCATTGCCAAGAGATATGCCTGCCCATTGTTTTATTATAAGAAAGGGTACCATATATTAACAAGAATAACCAAAGGAATAGTAGGTGCTTGCTCATAACCCAGTATATCGGACACTTGAGAAGAAGCAGATTTCATCTTTATAATTACCTGTCATGCCCCGCTCTTATTGGCTTCCCATAGTCCTAACACTAGGGCACTAGGTGTGAACTTTATATGTGCTCTGTAATGCTCGCATTAGATGTTCTATTATGTTTTGATGGAAAATTATTTCAGTTTCATCAAGATATCAAATATCCCTTTTCTGCTTATGCAATTCCTAACTTTATTGTGACCCAATTTCCATGGCAGTCAAAAAACTGACAAATAATAGAATAAGGACAAATGTGATCAAATAGGATTAGGTATGACTGACTTCATTATTTGTTCAGATGTCGATTTGTGGGGTGAGATCTATGGAACGTATAAGGAAATGAGAACCAACATCAGCGTGGGCATCTAAACCCCTAAAAGTTTAATATTCAAATGCGCTTATTTGAGTGTAGAATCTAGACAGTCTCTGCGTGATATACATTAAAGAAAAATATATTGCTGATAACCTTTTGCAGCTCTTGTTATGGACAATTTTTAATAAATTCGATAATACTTGATTGTACACAACCCAAATTTTTACAGCATAGCATTGTAGTTTAATTTAATCGATGAGATACAGCTCAAATAAATTTTAAATAGGGGTGATCTTTTGTGGAGCAAAGTATTTAGATGATCTAAACACATAAATTCATTTTAGCTATGTTTTCAGATCAATCTGTTAAACATCATCATTCAATTTCAAAAGAGCAGTTATGAGCCATCAGGGCTCCCATCTGAGGAATTTATGCCCACCCACATTGTTACAACCCTGTTGAAAATTGGTAGCTTCGGTTTGTATTTTCATTGGCAAAATCAAAGGACAAATTATGTATTTTCTAATTGTCCAAGTCGGCCTCAACAATTGAAGGGGTTTTACCCCAAGGTCAAAACCCATCTCCTAGCACACATATATATTGCCATTCGATTGACCTCATTTGGGATCCCACACTGTTGAGAAATCTAGGGCATTAACATTAGGTGATTTCTCTTATATTGGTAACTGCTTGTGAATGCTTTTTACTTCATTAGGTTAGAATCTTCTTCTTCTTGGATTATTAGTGTTCTTCTTCATCAAACAGTAACCAATGCATGAACATAAATAGACAAGAGACACGGAATGTAGGCTATCAGCCAGGGCCAAAACCTCTCACTCCTTGAGAGGAAAACCCGCACAAATTCTTCTTATAGAGATTTCAATTGACGAATACCAAGACCAAGACCCTTGACCTATTAGCCACTCCAAGACCAAGACACGAGCCCTCTTCTGCTTCTGTCTTCTAGATTCTTCTTCCACCACTGAGGCTACATCACTAGAGATCTTCACCGAGATAGCAATCTGAAATTCATCACTGTAATATCACTATACTGTAAGCATGTCTGAATTGCAGCATCATTGAGACAGTGACTTAAGCGAGGTTAGCACTGGATCCTTTATTCAAAACAAAACTTGATTTGAAACACAGTTTTCTCATCTTCTTGACAGTGGCCTCTCCTCAACACCGAGACAGTGTTACTGCATTAGGCTACCCATCCAAAATCATCACAGAGAGAGACATTTGAGCTCCATTTCGCTGCTATCCATCCGAGATCACAGGGAGATCTGTGAAGGCCTCATTGTTGTTTGTCACAGAAACTTCGGACAATCCGAACTCTTGTCTTTTGTTACCCATCCGAAATCATTGAACTTTTCACTGTAATTATTATGCGAAAAACTCAGAGACAGATCCAAATTTTTGTGTCCTAATGCGAAGTCTGTTCACTATGATTACCCACCAAAATTGCAGAGGTATCCGAGTTTCTGAACTGAACTTATGCGAAGATCCTAGCTTGGTATATATAGTAGTTTGTCTCCATAATAAGTAGACGTGATCGATTGAAGAGATGTGTCCCTTTAACTGTGATCCGACGTAAGTTCTTATTCTTACTTGAAGCCGACATGAAGAGGAGGATTGTGCTTGTCATTGGAGGGCTATTAGACATAGTGTTAAATTTGGACAACTAAGTCCAAACTCCATGTTCTGATGCTCAGATTAAGAGGCTAATATTTTTGTTGGATTCCTCTTTCTGAGAGGTGTAAAATCCATATAAAATAAGTCTTAATCCGATGAGCAGAACTTATATTTTGAATTTATTATTCTTAATAAATTATATGTGCAAGTTCGGTCAGTTTTGTAATGTAGGCTCACATGCCCAACAGATGTGTCACACACCCTCATTGATGGATATAAATACAGGAAAAGTTGGAGAGAATTTCATCACACAACAACTCACATCTTCCTCTCTCATTCTAAGAGTATGAGCTACCTGGAGGACGAATTTCAGCCACACGTGGGAAGGACGAAGAAGACAGACCGTACGGCTGCTAGGGTCTCTGCTGCTAGGGTTTCTGCTGCTAGGGTTTCGCAGAAAGTTTGACCAGCGTTGACTTTGGACAACGCTTGGTCCAATCAAGCTGAAAATTTGTGGAAGGTTCGATTTTTGAAGGCCGTACTACCTGGCACAAAAATCGAGGTCAAAGGGTTGACCATTTTGCTGCTACGTTGACTTTTAGCTTTCTGCCTCTGCGTTGACTTTTCAGGACAGCGTTGACTTTTGTAGAATTGACTTGGGTTGACTCATCTACTGGTTGGAGGGTTGTTGTGA
>APFE030890986.1:0-39742 GCA_000404065.3 Pinus taeda | reverse complement strand
TTGGGTTGACTCATCTACTGGTGGGAGGGTTGTTGTGACACATGCTGGGCTGGCTGACCAAAGGAGACTTTGCTGGTTGAAGCATCCTGTTGACCGCCGAAACGAACACACACATTTTTCCTGTTTCTGATTTGTCTTCTGTAAGATCTGCTTATATGTTCTATCTGCATTTTGCTTAACTACTTGTATGATTACTGTGAGAAAAGTGAAATTGCTCTTAGCATAGAACATCTACAAAACTTTACACATAGACATAGACTCATATACTTTTTACATATGCTCAAGAAGAGCCCTTCATACATGACATTAATTCTTAATGACAAATCCTAAGGCTCTCAATGGGAGCCATCTAAAATAAAATCACTTGCTCATGAAACCCATGAAGCAAGGTTTACAAAAATAATTTTATTTTCTTTTATTACATCATCACAATTACATGTCATTATGAACACTGAACCTAGTTACACTTTGCAACACTTCCCCTTAACTAGGGAGGTATTCATAATGGTAGTTGGTCATTCTAAATCTGAAAAATTTCTCATAAGAAGAATTAGGATTTGTAACTCATTTGTATAGCATCATATCAACCAGCATTGTTATATAGCAAGGCCTTGACTAACGGCTCTATCTCTCCACAAGACCAGAGCACAATGCTGGCGAGACCAATGATTTATGGACATACTCATCATTGTCTCTCTCGGAATATACCCCACCCAGGTTCTCTCAAGATATGCTCCATAAGGACTAGTCTTTTCTTGGACTCTCTAGTCCCAAAAGAATATCGGTCCTCCACAACTACTCTTTCATGGGATGCCCTATCTCATCCCACAAGAGCATCGGATGCCAAATGATTACACAATCCTCCATTCTGTCTTCCCAGGTGAAGAACAAAACAACGTGTCTATCGCTCCTTTTTATACCAAGAGGTTTTATCCCATTAAAGGAATGTACTCATTCCTATCACAGAGGAGTGTACCTAAGCTTCTGGCTTAGGAATTTCTAAGTTTCTTCCAAGTAAGAAACTTCTTCTCAGGCTCCCTCTTAACCAAGGACCTATAGCAACTCTTCATGTGGAGATCCTAAAACAATTCACTGCATGAAGAGCTCCTTTCTTCGATGTCATGAATTTCTTTAAGGAGTCTTCAACTTTTGGGAACTTTCATATATAGGGCACAGATCATCCATCGCTTTTATCCATGAGTTAGTCATGTCCTTAACTCATTAGAAAGTGATCTATCAGATTTTCCATCTGGCTTTGCTTCATGTCATTCTGTTTTCATGCCATATTTCTCGGAAGGACATTACATCCTTCTATATGGTTTACTTGGAAGTCATTCACAGATCTTCCCTTTGACAGTCCTACATAAGCCCAACCAAATGTTAGTTCAAAAATAATCATTAAACACTTCAAATCAAATTTACCTTTGTGATGATATTTCACCATGACATCTTCTTGTAAGTATCAACATCCTGCATGCAGATTGACACATCTTCCACATATGTTCAGTGTCAAGGGTTTCTATCTTTTTTCGACTTCCATCAGAGTCTTCACATCCTTCCGGGAGATCTTCTAGTCATATCTTCTTGGACTTCGGATGTTGAATGCCTTCTACCTTTGTTGCATATTATCAAGATCTCTTCCTACCTTTTCACACACTTCATTCCCAGGGGCTTCCAACTAGAGTTCCTCAATCGTAGTCAACCACCTCATACTTCATATGAGAACATATTATGTTGATTTCATCTAGTGCGACTTATGCCTTCCGACATTCTTTCATAGGAGGAGATTCCTTTCCTTTGATCATGTTCTCAAAATAGAAGTAGTGATCCTTGTTACCTGCAACCATATGACATGACTTTATAATATTATACAAGCATACATGCCTCATTTTACCTTTAGGTCATCTAGGCTTCTTTCAACAGCTTCCTTGATTGAAAAGATCTTCAACCCCTTGATTTGCGTCATCTCTCATGTCATCATACCATCATCCCATGAACTCCACAAGTTGGAGTTCCTGATGCAAATCTTGCTTCCTTTCTAGATCGGTGAATCCTTCAGTGAGGATTCCATCTTGCATATCCTTATTCAGCAGAAGTTTCTCTTTTAAACTAATGTATCATGAGACTTATCCTGAATGACTTCTTCCTTTGATCTTCCAATGAGGTTACCAAGAGCTATATCCTTCAAAGTAGACTACCATAGATTTTGTTCCTGCGATCCTTCATGTTTCCCTATGGTGATGTCACGAGCTCTTGCTTCTAATGCTTCTCTTCCTTTGACTTTCTTCTTTCGGCCTCCTCCACTTCTTCAATGAAATGGGCTTCTTCTCTATCTTTCTTGTAATTGTCCTTCTTAAGCTAAGGACAATCTTTCCTATAATATTCACAGTCTTTGCATCCATAGCATTGAATCTCAACTATGTTCTTCTTTTCTTTCTGAGAATCAAAATTTTCCAAACTTCCTTTCCTTCCAACAAATGTTTGAGTCCTTAACCTTCAACACTTTTTCCCTCAACTTGTCTTCTTCTATCTTGCATAGAAATCACAAGTTGTTGAATGAGATAACTTTCTTATCCTATGGATATAAGTTACCTTGATTATCAGTTAGTGCATTATAGATCAATGATAATTATCTTCTTTCCTATATCTTGTAGATGAGATCTTATTAAGATATCCTTCATCCTTTGATACCTTTACTTTTGTGTAGATCAAATATAAGTCATGTGACCTTCTTTTCTGCATCTTCAGAGAGTATTCTTACGAGTTTATCATATACATCTCTTTGATGTCTCCAGTATTGCTATATGAAGGGATCTTTCATAACAATCCCTTTCCATGAATTCAGAGGAGACCTTTTAATAAGTTCAATGACTTCACCTTCTTAGAGGACTATGTCTATCCTCTTCTTTTTTTTATGCAAGAAATTTCGATGATCTATCGAACTTATAGATCTCCTTGCAAACACGAAGTCATTTTACCAAATTGATTAAAGAATGAAAGATACTTACTTGACAAGCGAAGATGAAATCTTCATCTTGATCACTTTGATGATGGTTGAAGAAGATGTAATTAGAGCTCCCTCTTGGATGATCTTCGTCCAAATGAAAAAGCTTGCTCCTTTTGATGAGGATGATTTGTTGCTTCCTCGGATGATCTTCTACTAGGGCAAGGAGAGGATCCTTGCTTGCTTTATAACCTTGAAAATGATGGCAATGCCTTCTCGCCTTCAATATACTTCGACTTCTCTTGTAGTGTAGATCATAAATGCTTCTAGGGTTTCGACTTTCTCCAAGATGATGTGATCTTCATCTTTAAAGTCCTTCGAGCTATCTTGCCTTGTAGATAACTTGATGAAGGTCGTTGTGGCCTTTTGATGATAACTATAGAAACAAAAGCTCTTGTTGTTGCAAACTACTTCTTTGATCTAGGGTTTGATTTTTCAATGTAGAACTTGATCTTTTGCTTTGATAACCTTCACCTTGCTTTTATGCCTTGCTTTTATGCCTTCCTTGAAACTTGATCCTTGAATGCCTCTTTGATTAGATGCCCTTCCTTTGACTTCAGCACCTTAGCTCTGAAACCATGTTGAGAAATCTAGGGCGTTAGCATTAGGTGATTTCTCTTAAATTAGTAACTGCTTGTGAGTGCTCTTTACTTCATTAGGTTAGAATCTTCTTCTTCTTGGATTATTATTGTTCTTCTTCATCAAACAGTAACCAATGCATGAACATAAATAGACAAGAGACATGGAATGTAGGCTATCAGCGAGGGCCAAAACCTCTCACTCTTTGAGAGGAAAACCCGCACAAATTATTCTTATGGAGATTCTAATTGACGAATACGAAGACCAAGACCCTTGACCTATTAGCCACTCCAAGACCAAGACATGAGTTCTCTTCTGCTTTTGTCTTCTAGATTCTTCTTCCACTGCTGAGGCTACATCACTAGAGATCTTCACCGAGATAGCAATCCCAAATTCATCACTATAATATCACTGTACTGTAAGCATATCCGAATTGCAACATCATTGAGACTATGACTTGAGCGAGGTTAGCACTCGATCCTTGATTCAAAACAGAACTTGATTCAAAACACAGTTTTCTTATCTTCTTGACAGTGGCCTCTCCTCAACACAGAGACAACGTTACTGCACTAGGCTACCCATCCGAAATCCTCACAGAGAGAGACATCCAAGCTCCATTCTGCTGCTATCCATCCGAAATCACAGAGAGATCTGCGAAGGTCTCATTGTTGTTTGTCACAAAAACTTCAGACAATCTAAACTCCTGTTTTTTGTTACCCATAAGAAATCATTGAACTTTTCACTGTAATTATTATTCGAAAAACTAAGAGACAAGTTTGAATTTTTGTGTCCTAATGCGAAGTCTATTCACTATGATTACCCACCGAAATTGCAGAGGTATCCGAGTTTTTGAACTGAACTTATGCGAAGATCCTCGTTGGGTATATATAGTAGTTTGTCTCCTTAATAAGCCGACATGATCTATTGAAGAGATGTGTCCCTTTAACTGTGAGCCGGCATGAGTTCTTATTCTTACTTGAAGCCGACATAAAGAGGAGGATTGAGCTTGTCATTGGAGGGCTATTGGAGATAGACATAGACATATACTTTTTACATATGCTCAAGAAGAGTCCTTCATACATGACATTAATTCTTAATGACAAATCCTAAGGCTCTCAAAGGGAGCCATCTAAAATAAAATCACTTGCTCATGAAACCCATGAAGCAAGGTTTACAAAGATTATTTATTTTCTTTTATTACATCATCACAGTTACATGTCATTATGAAGATCGAACCTAGTTACACTCTTCAACACACACAACTCATCCATTCAATCTAAAACAAGCAATTATGTTCACACGTGCATAGTATAAAGAAGATGAAAGTTTCTAGCGAAGTTTGACCTTTCTTGTTTCTGAATTTGACTAGCATTGACTTGGGTATTCTTGTTGTTGTTTGACTGAGATTTTGACTCGATTTGGAGGCCAAATTAATCTGTGATTCATTGACAGTGTTTGACCAAAGTTTATCTCTATTTGTGAACCATTGACCAAGGGTTGATGGCAGGGCAACTTTTGTAGTTTGACGGAGGAATTGCAGGCCAAATTTCAGCCCTTTGACTCAGCCTCAGGTGGAAATTTGGCCCTCTTATACAGACTTTCACTGTGAACCAGCATTGACTTTTCTCTCTCCTTTCATTGGTTTTGACTTGGCAAATATTGAGGTCAGAGATTGATATCTTTTATTGTAAAATTCTAATGTACATTTTGATGAATTGAACTCTCTCATAAAGAAAGATTACTGGGATTTCCCCCTTGTGGGGTTTTGTCCCAAGAAAGTTTGGTGTCTCTTGATTTATTATTTTTTGTAATCTCTATTGCTCTATTGAAATCAATGGTTAAAATTTTTCATGTGTAACTTCTTAATGATTGGAATGCTCTAAAGAAGTCAAATTGTGTCATTTAAAGTAATTATCAGTTTGAAAAAAACTGTACTAGTTTTGTTTGCATTAGCAAATCAACATGGTATCAGAGCTATGGTGAAGAAAGGAGCACCGAAATCACCTTTTTCAGGAAGCCCTATGCAGGCCTTGTTACCCACCATTTATGGGTAATATCCCGAGGAGAAAAAAAATCTCCAAGATGGTCCTCAGCTGACAACCAGCGGCCCCTTGTAGCCATCAACTAGCTCACTATGCCATTTTCTCCGCCACCTGAGCCAGCAACATGGTCCCTCGCCCATCTGCCATGGTTGTTTGTTTGAAGGTGGTCCTCCCAAATCTAAATGTATGACTTGTCATTTTGAAATTGAGTATTGTAGTTTGCTTATCATGGACACTTTTGGGCATGGATTATCCCCTAGACCCCTTTTAGGAATTAACCTTGGGTTCCAGTGTCATGGGATCTCTTTTATTGACCATTTGGTTTCAGAGATGGTATTTCATTGGAAATCCCATTTTGGTTGCGTGGTCCCACTCCCTTATTTGCTTATATTACCCTTATTCCACTCATTATTATCCCATCCATCATTTTTCCCGCCTAGGTCCACATTCCTCCATTGGGTCCACATAGGGTTAGCCTGCCCCTTCCCCTTGCCCACACCTTGGGTCGTGGCCTGGAATGAAGTCCAGAGGTAATTGCAGCTGAAAAAAGAAGTTAAAAGCATACATGGCCAGATTCAACAGGAAAAGTCACAAAATACAAAAGATGCCCAAGACAAAAACGTTTTAGCACGTAGACAAAAGCCAACACATGAGCTCTACTCCATTATCATGGCCATCACCCTAATTCCAACAAGTTCTATAAGCCTTCTTCATCATATAGGAACCCATGATTGTCCCAACCCCCGGTGGGCGATGAACTGACCCACTTTAAAAGGGGGATTCCACAACTATATGTTACACATCATGCTCTAACACCTTGAGCCCCGAATAGTTAATCAAAAAAAATCATAAAAGGCATACAAAGAAGGGTGGAAAAACCAAGGTCGGGGCACCTCATGTACCACGATTGCTCCCTCCTACACATTATAAACCCAAAGCGTAGGCATCCCTCTTATTAGCATGTGACCCAGGGTTGCCCAAGTTGAATTTCTATGACCTTGGGTCTAGGTTAGAGTCTTAGAATCACTGACGCTACCAAACCAAGAATCTCAACCATAAACTACTTTGCACAGCAGAATAAAATAGCAGTAAATCACACATGCAAAGAATATAAACAACTTTTTACAGTTTTCAACCCAACTGCATTATATTAAACAACATATAATACAACAGTCTAGGGCTCCAGTACCAGAGATGATGGCCCTCATACATCCATTAGTACAAGATACAAAACTAGGGTTGGTGTCATTGCATTGACGATCAATCCTACCCTCAACAAGATCCTCTGACCATCTGGTTGTCACATGCTCTCTCAGCTCCTCACGGTCGTACCATGTACCTTCCCGGTCCCTCGGCTCCTGATTTGCAGCTCTTGACTCTATCAATTCTCCAAGTCCATCTGGCCACTAAATCTCAGTTGTCCAATATGCTTACTAGTTGATCGCTCGTCCATCAACACATCAACACATCGAGACTCCTGTCGAGTTGTTCACAGCTCCACTTGTGAACAACTCTCGATTTGCCCACTGTAGCTCCTCAACTACCCAGGGACTTCAGCCCACTATGGTCTTTTTGCGCTGCTTCGATGAAGACCAACACAGGGCACGGAGGGTTTCCACCTATCACTGCAAGATGTCCATCTCCCACAATGAACACAGGCTAGGAGGACTGCCCATCATCTGCTGTAGAAGTCCTTCTCAACACACAAGTCTCGAGCTCCACAAATTGCTCCTGGTTGATCAGACCCTTGAGCTCAACAACTATCGCTCTAGCAACTACCTTTTGTCCATCAAGGTGTTGCACACCGGGCTCCAACTTGGACACTATCACACTCTCCTCCAACAAACCAAAAGTGCCCAATCACATCCACACTTTATCTTCTCTCACGCTGCCCTCCAACTATCCAGGAGAGAACAAGTCCACGCTGTAGCATCTGCACTTGGTTAGGGCATCCCAACACCTAGATGACCCTTACACATGGCTGCCCACAGACTCCACCAATCCGCCCTTTGCTCTGCAATAGAGGAGCTATTGCACAAATCTGGGCACATCAATATGTCCTCACCTAGGACACCATCAACTCATCAACCAAGGGAGCATCTGCAACACTCCTTGTTGTTGTCCTCTTGTCTTCCAATCTGATGTGCTTGTTGTCACCTTGGCTGCACAGTAGGCTTCCCAACAATGCATGTGGGCTCCTCCAAACAAGTCCTAAAGCCTCCCCAAGCTACCCATCAAACTGATCCACGCTCTGGTCAAACTCTTTGACCCAACATACATCAAACTTTCACTCCAAGTTTGCTACCCAATCACTGTGGAAACTGTCATTGGTTTAGGGCATCTAACCATGAGGTCTGCCCCTCCTCTTTGACTTCTATAGGTTTCCCTATAAACCATCCAAACACTGATCCTAAACTAGGATCCAACACATGGCAATTATGGAGAAAGTGATATACCCTAAGCTGCTTCCAAGGCTGATACAAATTTTGTTGCTTTGACTGCCTAGTTAGGGCACCCAACAGTTCACTGTTAGCCCTCCCAAACATCGACTAAAGCCTCCAATTTACTACGGCCTAGTCTCCTTGATTGGCTGCTATGATATGTTGCCTGTAGGGCTAAGTTCCAACCCTTAATCCATCTCTACGGCACCCTACAACCTCTGAAACAGAGCTCGGCCTCTGTTCAGACTCCTGTACCTTTTTGCGGGCCTACTTCAAGGTACCTTCAGCCATATATCAGTTACAAAAATGGCCAAAAACAGTGGCCCTCCTTCACGGCCTTCGCAGCAAGTCAACTTGCACTTCAAACAGTCACTAGAAGGCTTCCAACCAGCCTTCCTCCTTCGCTGAAATGATCCTTCTTCTGCGGCCCTAAATAGATATTTCCTTCTCCTTGAACGAGCTCCTATTTCTCCTTCAATGTTACCCTTATGTTGCACAAATGGATGAGTAAAATGACTCATCTCACCTCTCTATTTCTACACATAGAAAGGGCTCCAAAACGGCATGTTCTAATGGTTGTCCAACTGTCACATGCCTAAAATATCCTTAGGCTGATCTTAAACATAAGTCACAACCCCAACATATAACTTCAAAAATTCATAACTCCTCAACGACAACTTGGAATCGGATGATTCTCATTGTGTTAGAATCGTCTCACTAAGAGCTATCATCCTCATCCATCACATGTTGAAGAGTTATCACGGTTTTGGCCCAAACATCTATGGGTGCAAAACCCCATGCTTGGATTCTAAGCCTACATGCCTACTTGTGGCACTTTGACCTCCAACCCTTGAACACTAGGGCTTGGAGTACCTCTCAAGCTACACAAAAATCAACACTCCCTCTTAGTGATGGAGGTACTTCCAAGACTAGGAAGTAACCATCATCATCCAACGACGACACTAGCCCATGTGGCATCCACCATTGCAGCATACCCTGTAGAATGAATCCAACAATCTCGTTAGTGCCTCTGCCTCATCATATCTGAACCTGAAGATCCCAAACCTCCATAGGGCTACTCCCTCTGAGCCTACATGATCTCCACTAGCTCAGTCCTGCAAGCACTCATCCTCCTGGATCAAATACCACTCATGTAAATCCCACCAATATCGAATATGCAACATCACGATCCCATGAAGATTCTAGCCTGCCAACCTGTAGTCCATCATATGAAGCCATCTCGATCAACCTGATCTTGTCCATGCCAAAGAAACCCTCGAGTTGTCCCAGCCATCCATGACAAGACATAGGAAGTCCATGATCCTCAAACCGCCACACAATATACTGAAGTGCACCAGGTTCACCACCGATCCACCAAAACTCCTAGCCCATGTCATCATGTAGTCTATCGTGACCACATCTCCACGTCTTCAACTGAACCCTCTGCTCCATGATCCAGACACCCACAACTCCCTCTAAGTTGCTTTGTTGTGCACACTCTGATTCATTATCCCTTAAAGTAGCTCAGATACCCTCTGATACCATGTTGAATTTCCATTACCTTGGGTCTAGGTTAGTCTTAAAATCATTGATGCTACCAGACCAAGAATCTCAACCATAGACTACTTTGCACAGTGGAATAAAATAGCAGTAAATCATACATGCACAGAATATAGACAACTTTTTACATTTTTCAACCCAGCGTTATTATATTAAACAACATATAATACAATAGTCTAGGGCTCCCATTCTAGGGATAATGGCCCTCATACATCCACTAGTACAACATACAAAACTAGGGCTTGGTGCTAGTCCATCGACGACCAATCTGCCCTCAACAAGATACTCTGACCATCTGGTTGTCGCATGCTCTCTTAGCTCCTCTATAAGGTCCTATTTTACATAATATATATATATAGTTGGTGTTACCAGAATATGACGTCTATCCTAACCATTATGCTAG
Source organism: Pinus taeda (assembly GCA_000404065.3). Taxonomy (NCBI): domain Eukaryota; kingdom Viridiplantae; phylum Streptophyta; class Pinopsida; order Pinales; family Pinaceae; genus Pinus; species Pinus taeda. The sequence continues at coordinate 29,713 of APFE030890986.1, read as the reverse complement.
AATCCATAATTTACCTTAAATTTATTATTAACCAGACATTGAATTTGAAAATTAAGTGCAGAGGAATACCTGGAAATTAGCTTGGAGACGTTTCCCAGTTTGCTCCCGCTCCTATTACCAAATGACCAAAACCTCCCAGCCACACTGAGCACAGCCTTGGGACTTAGCTCCAAAATACTTCCAAATTGGAGTATTTTGGTCCCCCATGCCCAAAAGCTTCGAGAATAATTGAATTCTTGGCTTTAATTAAAATCTCTCGTTCTCCTTCCAGTCTTTCTTTTCCCCAAAATTCCCCCCTTGAGTGGCTCTGCATACTTGGGATAAATACCCTTCCTAAGCGGTCACTGCCCTCTTCCACTGCCCCTCAGCAGATTTTTATTTGACATTCATAGCTTTACGTGTAATCAGAAGGTAAGGGTATGTAAGTTTATATGGCTATGTTTGTTATGTTTAAACTTAATAACTTTAATTTAATAAAAATTTAAATTATAATATATAATAAATGAATAATTATGCATATATATATCAAATGTTTGTGTATGAATTTAGAAAATTTAACTTAAAATATATAAATATATATATATTAACAATAATTAATTTATAACTTTAATTCTATAGTGATTAATATTTACATTAGAAGGATTGGAATTGTAAATTTTATTTAACCTTATAAGTACGAAGTATTTAATATCTACATTTTGAGTGTCGAATGTTTTTCGTAATATCTCTCTTCTCAATAATTTAGTTTAGTCCCTTTTCATTCATTTCAACATTTTTCCTAATTATTTAATAAGTATACTAGTGCAAGGCATGCGATGTGTGCATATGTAGCTATCATATGCATACATCATATGTTTGCTAATACTCTTTTGCTTATAGATCGAAATGGGTCATTACATACTTCCTTCAGAAAACTTCGTCCCGAAGTGAGGGTTTATATAATATATCAATAATTGCTTTAGTGATTAGTGTGATCGTGTAAGGATTGCATTTCAAGATTGAATTTTTTGTTTGTTTGAACATTTAAAGGGTTTATAAACTTAATAATCATTTCTTGCTCCAACTGGGTTCCCAAGCTATTCTAGAATCATGCTATCCTTCTTAATCTCTTCCGCTCCCTTCCTATCCATACTCTACTAGAGTGTTCCATGGCGTCAGCTATACTGATCTAACCATTCATAGCCTCTTAAGGGTGTCAACATCCACTATATTGACCTGATTGCCCAATAGGCATATTGCAGTCATCATCACACGTTTAGGGGAGCGTGACTCGCATAGTATTCCTATAACTCCAGGTTTTGGAGGATAAATAGTGGGCAATACCTCCACCCCTCCTAGTAAAACTAGAGTCAACACCCTATCATGGAATCTTATTGAATTTCAATTATTCTTGAAGCTTTTGTAATCACGTAGTCATTTGGTAACGATGTTATCTGTAATGAAAACACTTGTCCATACATTATAACATATGCATCAATATATTCAAAACAATTCATATTCAAATAACAATTTCTGCATGATGCATACATGTTTTTATCTATGGTATAACATACTTGGCCTTATCCAGCTCATGTATTTAGCTTTCATATTAAAATGTAATCATTCTTTTATTTCTATTTCATCAATCATATCGGTATGCAAAAATGAAATAAAATTATAGCTCTCCAATCCATAACATAATTCATAATTTAGATTTCAATGTAAAGTTAATCAAATATTAGACTTCATATTGGTATTCATAATTCAACAATATGAATGTAAATAACATATCTCATATTGGTATCGACGTACCAATAGATTGAATAAATAACATATATCCTGTTCTAGTGCCATAAATTTTTTTTTTACATGTGATCACTATCAAATAGTTTTAAGTGTGATTTAAAGTAAATATATACAACATATGGGTTTTAGTTCTTCAAAATTGACACAATTTGGGGTATTTTTGACATATAATAACTGTATCTTCCCAAGTAGTTGATCCAAGTCTATTCTTGTCCCACTGGACCTTAATTTGGTCTACCAGACGGTTCCTGAGTTGTCGAACCCTACGTTCCAGTATACATAATGGTTCGACCAAAATGATTCCCTCGTCTAATACCTGCAATTCCTTCCATTGAGGTTATGAGATTTGTCAGCTATGTAATGTTTTAATACAGATACATGAAATACATTATGAACTTTATGCAAGTGGAATGACAGTGCAAGACGATAGGCGACAAGTCCAACTTCTTTCAGAACTTCGAATGGTCCAATAAATCAGAGTGACAACTTTGTTCCTTTTCCGAATCGAATAGTGCTTTTGTTTTGGTCTAATACAGACGAAAATCTGATCTCCTACTTCATAATTGTTATCTGTCCTATGAGCAACATAGTAGCTCTTTTGTCTATCATGTGCCTCTTTCAATCGTTGCCTAATTTGTTTCACTTGTTCTTCCATCTCTTGAATTAATTTTGGCCCTACTATCACCCGATCTTCTAACTTGTCCCAACTTAACAGTGTCCTGCAAGGTCTACCATACAATACTCCAAATGGAGGCATCTCGATTTAACTGTGGTAACTGTTATTGTATGCAAATTCAACTAAGGGTAAATACTTTTCCCAGTGTTATTGTTGATCCATAGCGTACATCCTCAACATATCTTTTAGTACTTGGTTCACCCTTTCTGTTTGTCCATCAGTCTTAGGGTGATAAGTTGTACTCAAATTTAGTTGAGTTCCTAAGGTTGATTGCATACAAGTCCAAAATCTTGAAGTGAATCGTGAATCTCTATCTGATATGATCTTCTTAGGTACTCCATGAAATCTGATAATTTCATTTATGAATACTCGAGCTACGTCAACAACTTCGTAAGTATCTCTTACGGGAATGAAATGGGCATTTTTCATTAATTTATCCACTACAACTAAAATGGCATTGTGCTTTTGTCGAGTAAAAGGTAGCCCAACGATAAAATCCATAGAAATTATCTCCCATTTGGTCACAAGAATATCGTGAGATTGCAGGAGACCTATTGGGTGACAATGATCAGCTTTCACTCGCTGACATTCAAGACATTTTGCAACGAATTGAACAATATCGCGTTTCATGCCTGCCCAAAAGAAGAGTTTCTTTGTATCAACATACATTTTCTTTACACTAGGATGTGCACAATACAATGCTTTGTGGGCTTCCTTAAGGATGGTGTCTTGAAGATCCCCATTATCAGGAATGTACATCCTTCCATGGAATCGCAGAATTCCATCATCTTCTAATTCATATCCCTCAAACTTAGGTTCTTTTGACTTTTTACTATCAAGGCCGAATCTCACTTTTAAATACCAACTACCTCTCAAGAGATGTTCTAGAACTCATTGCCTTAAGTCATACTCACTTAGGAATTCACTCCATCGTCTTTGCCTAGCATTCAAGTCACTTTGAATAAACAAATATTGTGGAATTTGATAGTCGCTTTTGAGCATAAAGCTTCTCCCTAATAGATAGTGCCCCCATATTTTTAAAACTAGCACTAGAGCGCCTAACTCTAAATCGTGACTGGCGTAAAATTCTTCATGAAGTTTTAACTTTCTTGAGGCATGCGCTATTACTCTTCTATCCTACATTAATATTGCACCTAATCCTTGCTTGGATGCATCAATACATACAGTAAAATCTTTGTCCATATCAGGGACTCACAAGATTGGTGCATTGGTCAACAATCTTTTAAGTTTTGAAAATGCTCTATGACATTCCTCAGTCCATTCATATCTAACTCCTTTGCGCTGGAGAGTTGTGACAGGTTTTGCAATTTTGGAGAATCCTTTCACAAACCTTCGGTAGTAGCCAGCTAAACCCATAAAGCTTCGCACTTCATGTGTATTTTTTGGTATTGGTCATTGCATGATTGCCCTTACCTTCTCAGGATCTACTAAGATTCCTTCACCATATATGATATGGTCTAAGTAATGAATCTTCTTCTGAAAGAAAAAACATTTGGATAACTTTCCGTATAATTGGTGTTCTGTTAAGTTATGGTATGTTCTAAGCTTATAACAGTTTACTTCTTTTTCTTATTATATTCCACCGATCGACAGAAAACAAGTCAAGGCAAGAGACACAAGATGTGGCGGCTAGCCAGGGACAAACCCCACAATGTGTGGGGAAACCCTTTGATCAAATCTTTTTTTATCTTCAATAATTCAACAGAGAGAAATAGTACAATAAATCTAATTCATATCAACAGTGGCAAACCCTAGATCAACAGCATCAACATTAACGGCGTCATCATCAAACTAGGGCAGATGATATCTCACAAACCGATCGTTGGATCGGCTTGATTCCACCACCAAAAGTTGCGGCTTCCAGAGGAGATTTAGATGAACCTACAACGTAGTTCAGATGAGGAGATCTTCTAGTCCACGCAGGTCAAACTTTACTTTTGCAGTTGCAGCTTCAGTTTCAGTAGCTTCCAGCTTCAAACTAGGGCAGTCGATATTTTGCAAACCGTTCGTCGGATTGACTTGATTCCACCACCAAAAGTTGTGGCTTTCGGAGGAGGTTCAGATGAACCTACAGCGCAGTTCAGATGAGGAGATCTTCTAGTCCACACAGGTCAATCTTTACTTCTGCAGTTGCAGCTTCAGTTTCACATGGTATCAGAGCACAGTTGACAAACAGGGGGCTCAAAGATGAGGAGGGAGAATTTCGTGGGTTAGAGGGAGCAGCGTGAATTTTCCTAGGGGTTGCGCAGTGCCTAGCCAAGCAATGCATATTGATGGATAGGGTCCAATTTTCTAGTTGCAGTTCGCAGGAAAGATTGATTTGTCCGGGAAGTGATTCTAGCAGGTAGAGTTGAGCAACATAGTATTTTCACAGTGCATATTTCTCATTTGGGTGCAATATGGTTTTGCAGCGATTTGCAGTAGCAAAATCAGCGCCGGGTGGAAGAGAAGTTGCAGACACCGAGGGAGTTTCTCTTAGAGGGTTTATAGCTTCTAGAAAAAAAATAATTGCAATTGCAGCATGTGAAAGTTTCTACAAAATTTCTTAATGCAGCAACTAGAATTAATAGTTCCGATTGTAAAATTAATTGTGCATTTTATTGCTACGACAACAACAAATTAATCACATTGCAATCTTCACAAATCAAATATTGCGGAAAATAAAAGCACTAGAAACTGAGAAATGCTAGCACACACAAAAATATTGACACTGAGGTTTTTGGACAAAAGTCCTCGTAAAAATCCAATGTGGGAAAAACGGTTGCAACAACTAAGGCTTAATATTATTATTATTATGCAGCAAAAACTTTGACTGCAATAGAAATGTTGCCAAACTAGCGAATCTACGCAAGATAAATATTGGCAAAATTACACTGAGGCACTATACCCTCTCTTCGAACAATCCTGGCACCTGACTACCTCTGAAGAGAAGGTCATTCACCTTCTCTGCGCATGTCCTGCATCACCCTAGCGCAGACCCGCACGAGGTGGAAGAGAATTTGCAGACACCAAGGGAGTTTCTCTTAGAGGGTTTATAGCTTCTAGAAAAAAATAAATTCCAATTGCAGTATGTGAATGTTTCTACAAAATTTCTTAATGCTACAACTAGAATTAATTGTTCCAATTGTAAAATTAATTGTGCATTTTATTGCTACGACAACAACAAATTAGTCATATTGCAGTCTTCACAAATAAAATACCGTGGAAAATAAAAGCATTGGAAACTGAGAAATGCTAGCACACACTAAAATATTGACACCGAGGTTTTTGGACAAAAGTCCTCGAAAAAATCCATTGTGGGAAAACCGGTTGCAGCAACTAAGGCTTAATATTATTATTATGCAGCAAAAATTCTAACTACAATAGAAATGTCGCCAAACTAGCGAATCTACCCAAGATAAATATTGGCAAAATTATACTGAGGCACTATACCCTCTCTTTGAACAATCCTGGCACCTGACTACCTCTGAAAAGAAAGTCATTTACCTTCTCTGCGCATGCCCTGCACCACCCTAGCGCAGACCCTCTGATGCTCAGCGTGGAACACCTACAAATCAAGTTGTCCTATCTGTTGTTGATTGGGAAAATGCTTCTTCGGCCCTCCAAAAAGTCTTCCCAACCTCTGGAATTGAAAACAACCTTCCTTTAAGCCAAATCGAACTACTTTGTTGAAGCAATTGCGCAGTCCCTCCGTCGCATCTTGGAGAAAAACTTTGGCCTCCTCTATCTAGCTCTCTGGAACTGTAAAACTTCCTGCCACCTGCTACTCGATCTACTAGCTCAATTAGTCTTGTTGAATCACCTGCAATGGAAATCCGAACAACATAGATCACAGAGTATCTGCGCTTGTTTGTTCTTCATCTACCCATCAACTTCTTATAATCTCCAGTTGGGATTTCAGCCGCCTGTGAAATCCTATTGTAGCAACTGAAATTGATTTTTCTAATTGTTAATTAGTTTAACAATTAATCTGCTAGAACAATACCAAATAAATCACACTACAACCTTCACAAATATAATTGCGGAAAATAATAGCACTGGAAACTGAGAAAATCTAGCACACACACAAAGATATGACACAATTATTTTTGGGCAAATGTCCCCGGAAAAAACCTAACATGGGAAAACCAGTACAACAGTTGAGGGTTTTTATTATTAAGGAGCATTTAGAAATTCTGAGTACAATTGGATCCCAAAATTTGGAAATCCTACAGAGAAAAATACTAGCAAAAATCTCGTGACGAATTTTCCTCACCTCACATGCAAATTCAGGTTCTGACTGCAGCCCCAAGTGAGCTATCCAAAGAGCCTTTGCGCAAGCCTGCAACACCCTAGCGCAGTCCCTTCCATGCTCTGCTTGAATCAGGTATACCTCAAGTTGTATAGCCTTCTGTTAACTAGGAAAATGTCTCCCCTGGCTTTTGGAATGCCTTTCTGACCTTTGGAACTGACATTCAATTTCTCCCCAACAAAATCAAATTGCCTCTTAGAGGCCTATGCGCAACCTCTCTATCGCTATCTCTGCCTTTCTGCTCTTTGTGGCTATCTTTGCCTTTTTGTAATGCACTCGTCAGATCTGGAAAGTCTTCCTCTGACCTCACTATTTTTTCCCCTCTGTCTCTGCCTCCCTCCTGAAGCTCAAACTCTTCTAGCACTGTTGGCTCTCTGGAAAATCAAACTCTCTAAGGAAATCAAACCCCACAAGTGTATTGTCCATCTATCCATCGACTTCTTATAATCCTCTTTTGGAGCACCAATGGCCAAGATTAAATCTTAATCAATGATTAGGATCATATTGAAGTCGATCCACGTGAGTTTCTAGATGATTCACACCTCATCTCAATTAATACTGATTAATTAACAATATTCCCTAAGTTTAGACTTAGGAAATATTTAACAATTGGCTAATAATCTAATTGAGGCACATCTAGGTGGAATTTTCGGAAACAATTTCCGGGTTATGGGGATCTCATGCGTTTTAGCCTTTCCTCAAAGTTTCGAGACTAGAACACCTTTGATGTTACATAAACTAACACAACCACAATTAAAACTCAATTGATGATTGAGATCATCTCCAAGTCGATCCATGTGAGTTTGTAGATGATTCACACTGTTCTCAATTAATTTCTAGTAATTAGCCATTTTTCGTAAGTTAGACTTGGGGAATTTTTAATTATGGTCAATTAATTTATTTGAGCCATCTATAGGTGGAATTTCCATAAATGATTTTTGGGTTTTGGAGAGCTCATGGGTTTTAGCCACTCCATGAAGTCTCGAGACTAGAATACCATTTGACGCTACAAAAACTAACACAACAAACATATTTTCTCCCTCCAGGAAAGATTGCAAATAATAGAGCTAGCAACCGAGAAGGTGAAAGAGGGAGATTTATGTCCCAGGTTGAGTTTTTTCAGAGATGGCTTCAGCAGGACCCCGAAATCAGGACAAATTAGAGGTTTCCTTGAACTATTCTATCTAGAAGGCCAGGATGGCATTTTTACTAGATGAGTATGACCTGAAGATGTACGTAGAAAGAGTTGTAGTTGTACTGACAGATGTTCATCAACTAATGAATTACAATAAGGAGATGGCTAGGGCAAAGCGGTTGATTCTTCGTGGAGTTTGAGATCATATAGTCTCACACATTGCGGCTAATAATACGATCAAAGATATCTGGGATGTTCTTGCATCACTTTATCAGAACCCTTCCAAGTAGCATAAGATGTTTCCGAATGAGAAGCTAAGGAATGTTCGAATGTAGAAGGGTGAAGGTATCAACCCCTATCTCACTAGAATTCAACATATCCAAGATTAGATTGCATTTGTAGGAGATTCGCCTACTCCTACAAAACTTGTGTTTTTGGCCCTCAACAATATCATTGAGGAATGGGAGACCTTCGTTCAGGGTATTTTGGACGAGATCCGTTGCCTGGTTGGGGGCGGATATGGGCAGAGCTCACACAAGAGGAGATGAGGCGAGCTCTAGTAAAGAGCTCCATTGGTAGTAGTAGCAAAAATGATTAAAGGGTGTGAAGCAGGAAGAAAATGTGGCCCTTGCTCTAAAAGGGAAAGCAAAAGGTCCCAGGCAAGGACAAGGTTCATAGGGAGAGAAAAAGAAGAAGAAGGATCTATCCAAGATCAAGTGCTTTAGGTGTGGCATGTTTGGCCACTATAGTATTCAGTGTCCTCAAAGGAAAAAGGACAAGAAGGAGAAGCAGGATTAGGCGACAACATCCACAAAGATAGATCAGCTATCCTCCAAGTTTGAGGAACAATTTGCTTTGTATGTAACTATACCTCTAGGCGACAGGTAGGGAGACATTGAGTTCTAGACTCCAGAGTTGCGCAAAGTTGAGCAAGGTCCATAGAGGAGAAGTTGTTGCAATTTATTCCTCGCATGCATCATTACCCTTGCTATAGGGGCCCATAGTTTTTAGTCGTAGGAGGATCAATGTTAGTTGATGCAGTCAGTTCTAGAATGAAAGTTGTAGTCAGATGCTGAGGAGCGCAGAGCAGTGTTGATAGCAGTTGAGGAGACACGATGCAAAGTCAACAACAACACAAATTTCCTAGTAGACAGTGTAAAGGCTAGTAGCAATTAGAGACCTAGGAGATAGTTACAGCATGTGATCACAATTGATTTAGTATTTTAGATGCTTCTCAGTTGCAGTAGCAGCAACAACAGTGAGAGGGAGAGATTTTTGGGTTGCAGTGCAGATGCAAAGTTGGTAGTAGTACGGGATGTACATTGCGGTGTCAACAACAGCACAAATGCAACATGGTTCAGCTACAACCAGTATCAGATGAACCGGAGTTAGTGCAGTAGTTGATGGACAATGGTAGACAACTATAGTTGTCAGACATCGACAATGTGTATGGGAGGATGTTGCAAATATAGTGTCATGTAGCAGTGCAGCGCTAGAGAACACCTTCCTTGCTAAGAGGGAGAGTTGGTTTTTGTAGCATTGGATGGTGTTCTAATGTAAAACTTTGTGGAGAGCCTAAAACACAGGAAATCTCCAAAACTTAGAAATCATTTCTTGAAATTCCACTTAGAGATAGCTCAATTAAATTAATTCACTCTCATTTAAATTTTTCCTATGTCTAACTTAGGGAAATTGGTTAATTACTAGTAATTAATTGAGAAAGGTTAGAATTCTATAGAAACTCAGATGGATCGACTTGGAGATAATCTTAGACATCAATTAAGTTTTAATCTTGGTTGTTGAAGTCTTAATTGGAGATTATAAGAGGAGGCCGATGGGGTTGATGGAGAATACACTTGGAGGGTGAGTTTCCTTTGTAGTTCTATTTTACAGAGAGCAAAATTCAATTGGAAGAATTCAAGCTAGAGAGGGGATGCAAAGATAGTGAGGGGCAAAGGCAGTGAGTCCGGAGGAAGTTTTCCAGTTCTAGAGAGTCATCTACAGGAGGGTCGAGTTTCCTTAGTGGGGCTGTGTAGGGCTGCGTAGAAGCTTTAGAAGCAGAGTTTGAGTTGACCAGATAGAGGGTCAATTTAGTTGTTGGAGGCCAGGAGAATTTTTGGAAGGACCAGTGAGTCATTCTAATAAGATGAGTTAGACATACAGGTTGATCAGTTGCAGCTTCCGGGCAGAGGGTTCGAGGGCCTGCGTAGGTGTGACATAGGGGCTTTCTTGTGGCCTGTTTGTGCGAGTTTTGGAGCTAGATTAGTGTCAAGTGAGACAAAATTTGTCTCACTAATTTTGTAATCAGTTTATCTTGTAGAGGATTGCCAATTTGGGAAATCAGTTGTAATCATAATTTCTGACTGTTGCATAATAATAAAACCTTCAGCTGCTACAACGGTTTTCCCACATTGGTTTTTTTTGGGGACATATGTCCAAAAATAATTGTCATTTTTATGTCCATGTGCTAATATATTTTGCAATTTCCAACATTTTATTTTCGGTAGCTTTTTTATGGCGACAATTGCAGTTGTGATTTTATTCTTGTTTGTCGTAGCAAATAAACTGCTTAATTAAAATTATAGTTAGAGGAATAATTTTCAGTTGTTGCAACAGACATGTAAATTTTCACATTAAGCAGGGGAGATCAAATGGCCCAATACAATGACTACATTGGTGTTTATCAGGGATTGTCGACTGAAAAGAAATCTAGGAGAAAATTTCTCTTATGGGGTCACCCACTTTTGGTGGGTAACATCTGGCTCCAATTGGGACATGAGCTCAATGTAGAACGCACCAACTATGTACTCGAACGGGAGATCATTAGAATGCCAACAATCCTCTAAGACTGTAGGCCTATATCATGCACATCAGAAGCGATGTTGGAAGCATGTGTTCTAGGTGTACTTTTATAACCCATGTTTTCATCACATAATAAAACCATACAGAAAATAAAATTTATTCTCTGATGCAAATCTAATCTAAACACACCTATTCTAGCATGAAAACATGATATGCAATGCAAAAATGAATATGCAATGCATACTACTCTATCATGCATGCTACACTATGCAAATGCTGATTATAATCATACAACCAATGCAACCAGCATATCATTAGGTGGAAGATCATATTCCCTACCCCTATGATCAATTATGATATATACATTTGAAAGCAAACATGATAATTATGGCACCCATACTTTAAGTAACAGGGGTGGGATGTGGGAAAGTAAGACAACAATCATGTAGAGGGGCCACGAAAAAGGGGGAAGAACATGAATTTGGCAGGACCCATCCGATCATTCCCTCAACCCTAAATATGGAGAAATCAATGACCAAGCCCAAGTGCTCCTTCTCAACATGATGAGAAGGATGAAGGGATGGCTGGTATGAAGGATTACAACAAATAGGTTTCTTTTCCTTGTAATCATATTCAAAAAGGGGGAAATGACCTAGGCTCATCATCATTAATGATCATGCATCAAGGAATGATAAGAGGGTCCATGGATGACTCGAATACATCTCTGGGACCTTAAGGAAGGTAGGGAAATACAAGGTTTTTCTTGATATCATCATCGGTATCATAGATTGGGTCTTTGTCAAAACGATGACCAAATATCTCCCACTTCCCTTCTCTAATATGCAAGTAATCACTAATGTAACCGTCCAAGGGGTTAATGGAGTCATCTTTCTCAATGTCCTCAATAAAGGTAGGGTATCTTCAATTCTACTTTTTGAGGAGACTTATTTATCAAAATCCCTATCACGTTCCGATTCAGGATCTCCTTTAATGTCTTCCTCAATGATCTCATCTTGATGACCTAGAAAGGGATCCCCTTCTTCTTTTTCATCCTCCTCATATTCAATGGAGGCTTCCTCTTGAAAATCATTATCTATTGTTTGGCAAGCTTGGTCCTCAAGGTCGTCATCATTGTTTTTGTCCTAATGATTCGGAGAGGAACCTGTTCAACATATTCTTCTTCAACCTCGTCGACATAATTAACAAATTCTTCCTCTTAGGCTATAACCAACATAGAGAAAGAGGAAATGCTTCTAGGATCACATGATTCAAGCCAATTTGTATATATACCAATAGATATAAAGAACAATTCAATCATGTCACTGGATTGAATTATGTTGAATCTTGAAGTATACCTTATGAACTTTACTATATGATTGGTTGTTGACACTGGGTCCCCATAGAATATTCACACATCCTTCATGTATTCCAATTTTGGGTATTGTGGGATCCATGTTATATCGAAAGCAAGAAACAATTTGATCAACAAGTTGTTGGTCTCTGTATATCAATGACATTGGAGTTGCTGGGGTGAATGAAAATTGCCTTAAGGAATTCTTGCTTCACCCTAGAAGCATTGAACTTTGAAGCTCAATGAAGAACAAGGTATTTGTTCTTCCAATGGAGTCACTAGAAGAGGATCTATACTATTGTTAAAGGAATCACCTCTTCAAATGTTTAACCAACGAGGTAGACCAACTTCCTTATTGACAACGACACCAAAAATGTCAACACACAATCTAGCAGAGCTCTTAAGGAAGGGAAAAGCTAAGGGACAACTACTGGGCTAAATGACAACAATTGGACAATGACCTACTGTCACCTCAGTCAAATTCACCTACTCTTTTTAGCCAATCATCGATGGGAGGAGTCTCGGTAGGAAGGGAATCACTTAGAATGAAAATATCAATGATTTAGGTGTGATATGATTCCACAAGGCTCATTCAAGGAGAGACAGAACAATGGCTCAATGCTTCAAGGAAGTTAAATGTTGTCCAAGAAAAGCTTTAAGACAAAGAGATCAAGACTTAGGGTTTTAGATATGATGATGATAATAGGTATTCCTAAGTTTAAGACTCTAAGAGATGAGCTAGGACCTCTCAAAGAATATCTGTGTGATGGTTTAACACTTTCAAAAGGCTCTTTGCTCTCTTTGAGATACCTAAGAAAGACTTGCGCTAGACCTCGGGTTTTATGAATAATCGTGGGAAGAAAAGTTTCCAAATTACTCTCTAGGTCAAGGCAATGGAGGGGCAAGCCTTTCTTAATATTTATTCCAACAAATACTATGCTCATACAACCCTAAAAAAAGCAACGTAACTTAGGAAATTCAAACTAGGTTTTCCTTCTAGGGCACACCTAGGGCACAAGAATTTATCGATGAATCACTGTGAGAAATCAACCAAAATTGTAGATCCTCTAGGCAAGACCTCAAAGGAGTCTAACAGATTTCGCTTGATGCCCTAGCTAGCTTCAGGAAAGAGGGGCTAGAAATTTGAGGAGCAAAGATGGAGAAAAGAAGAGTTGATCACCAAACTTCTTGGACTAGTGCCTAGTCCTTTTGGCGATGGAGTCTTAGATGATTCAAATTTGCCAAAACCGTCCTTAAGGAGGCTAAATATTGATGCCCTAGCAACCAACCTTTAACATTTACCCACTCAATATTTATGAAGTCTTATGGAAGAAGACAAAATTTCATCCACTAGGAACATTCATCATTTGCCATACAATGAGTAACATATACAATTGCCAACCATGAAGCTTTCCAAAAATGATTTTCAACAATTAGAGCACAATATCGTTAACCTAGTTGCAACAATTCCATACATTAGACATAATTTCAAGACAAATATTGAACAAGAAGCACTTCCAAGATTACAATATGATATATCTATCCACAAATCATGAGGTAGCTCCAAAGAAGATCGAACATTTCAACACCACATGTCAAAATGCATAAATTTTTTTCCAGTAGTCTCCAAAGAAAAAGCGAGTTCTTTTACAAGAGAAGAATCCAAGTGATGATGATGAGTTCTCACAAATGAGACTCAATTCTATTGATATGAGTTTCTATAAATCGAATTAGCCTACTGGGCCACCAAAATTATAAAATAATGTGCTAAAAATAGGTCTTGGTCACAAGTCGACCAAGTCGCTATCACAAGTTATGAATTAGATGTCCATATGCAAGCAAAGTTGATGATGTCATGATGATGTAGGGTTGCTTGAGGGGTACGTTGACCCCTAATTTTCCATGCAATTCATCATGTGGGGCGCCAAAGTCGGTTTGGGGCATAAATTCTAGTCTCATGGGTCTGGTGTTGAATGTGCCCATGGCATGAAATGATGCTCTCACACATGATGGAGTCCCATAGCCCTCAAGTTTCAACACATCCCCTAGGGGTGTCAATATGATCCTTTGGTGGGCTTGGGCCCCAGTTAAGTTGCCCATCCCATGATGAAACCACCTTCCAATTACATCTAAGATCCAATGTGCTTCCTCATCATAAGGTACAATATTTCATTAGTGCATCTAAGTGAACCAAGCCTTCTAATCAATGGTATATTGAGACTTCATAGTGGGCTTCCCTTCCAATTTTGGGGTTCTAAGCTTGTAATAGTGTTACCTCCCTGGGTAGGAGTGGCTAATAAACAACCTTATTAGGCTTTCCAAGCCCCTAAAGGGAAAGACAAGTCCAAGGTACATCCTTCAAGTGATAGGGGTCATGTGAATAATGATGAGATGGATGGGTACACGGGATCTCAAAGCCAAATTCCAGGGGTTCAAGGATGGTAATGATGATGGATGTCCACATATTTGGTTGTATAGATGTAGGAGAGAGCAATCGTGGATACACGAGTTACTCCAACCTTTAGTTTTCCACCTTTCTTCATTTTCCTTTTGCCTTTTCTTGATTTTTCTTTGTATCACTGCTCGAGGCTCGTAGAGATGAGAGCATGTTGTGTATGATATAAGTGGTGATTACCCCCTTAAGGTGGGGCAATTCATCGCACAACAACGGTTGGAACGTGCATGGGTTCCTTAATGGTGTGGTGACACTTGTGGGGCCCTATGAGCTAGGGTGATGGCCATAATGATAAGCGACAAAGCTCATGTTTGGCTTTTGCCCACGTGCTATTTTAATGTCTCAAATATATTTTGCATTTTATAATATTCTTTCTTTAGTTTCTTGCTTATGGCCATGATATGCTTTTAACGTTCTGACACAGATCTGAGAGGAACAAATTAACAAACAAACAATTCATTGAATTGATTTCTCTTAAAACTTGGGTTTGCAGATGAATTACATGGCTATTTATTTTGAAGGAGGAAAACTCTTGAATTCCTCAAAGAGATAACTCCTTCCTAGATATTTGGAGGAAGTTGAGAGAAACCCTCTCAATTCTAGGAATTTATCCTAACTACTTAATCTCTAGCAAATTATAGAAATCTTCATAAAATCTAGAATTTCTCTAAGATTTTCCAAATTAAATAAATAAATACAAAATATGGGATGCTCCTGCATCATACTACCGGGGAGGAAAATATTCATTGATATGCTTTGCTTCTAGAGTTCTTTAACACTGGTACCATATTTTGGAAACTTTGTTGTTGTCATCCAAGTAGCATCTTCGACTAGTTGATTTTTCCATTTGGCCAAGTATTGAAAATACTCTTTATTCCTAGTCCTTTTAGGTAACCTTTTGTCGATGGTGCTGAAGGTAGTTGCTTCTCCCACTGAACTTTATCACTAGCAGGGGCATCTTTAAGATCATTTGCTGGTTCCTTAAATGGGTATAGATCTGAAACATTAAATATTTGTGAGATGCCAAAGCCTTTGGGTAGTTCTATTTCATAAGCATTAGAGCAAACTTTCCTCAAAATTTTGCATGGTCCAATCTTTTTCAGTTTTAACTTATTATATTCCCCTTTAGGAAATATTTCTTTCTGAAGATGTGCCATAACCAAGTCCTCAACTTCAAAATCCAATTGTCTTCTTTTGGAATCTACTCTTTGTTTATACTTGCTGTTGCTTTCTTGTAATTGTTGCTTGACTCGGTCTTGTATTTCCTGCATACTGGCTGCAAAATATTCACCATCTGTGCTTGTAAATTCTTGTTTTCCGATGTTACTTAACTCATAAATTCCTGTTGGATGCATTCCATAAACAATTTGGAATGCACTTAATCCCGTGCTTTTGTTAGGTGAGTCGTTATATGCAAATTCTGCCTGAGCAAGTACCTGATCCCATTGCTTGGGATGTTCACTTACCAAACTCCTTAGGATATTTCCAAGACCTCTATTTACCACCTCTGTTTTACCATCAATCTGAGGATGATATGCAAAATTAACACTGATATTGGTTCCTAACATTTTCCATAAAGTTCTCCAAAAATGGCCCACAAACTTGGTGTCTTTGTCGAAAACAATACTTGTAGGTAATCCATGCAATCTAACTATTTCTTTGAAGAAGTTTTCTATATTAGTTGCATCATTTTTCTTTGTACATGCTATAAAGTGTGCCATTTTTGAGAATCTGTCAACAACAACAAATATTGAGTCACTTCCTCATTGTGTTTTGGGCAATCCTGGTACAAAATCCATTCTTATAGAGTCCCATGGTCGATTTGGTATTGGTAAAGGTTGATACAATCCAGTGTTTTGACTTCTTCCTTTTGCATATTGACATATCCTACATCTTTCACCAAATCTTCTTACATCTGCTTGCATGCGAGGCCAATAGTAGAATGCTTGTAACTATGCTAGAGTTTTATCTTGCCCAAAATGTCTTGCTAAGCTTCCACTATGTTTTTCTTTTAACAGTTTTTCTCTCATCGAACATCTTGGAATGCATAATGGTCTTCCTTCGAACAAAAGTCCTTCCTGTATCATGTAATCTAACCATGGAGTTCTATCTCTACTTACAGGATTTTTACACGCTGCATAAGCTTCTTTGAAATCTGGATCATCTTTATACATATCTTTTAGCTCATCAAATCCTAAGACATTCACTTGGAATTCTTGCAAACTTAATTTGATTCTGCTTAGTGCATCAACTACTTTATTTGAATGCCCACTTTTATGCTTGATAAGAAATCTAAAATTTTGTAAGAATTCAATCCATTTAACATGTCTTTGACTCAATTTTGTTTCATTGTTGATATATTGTAAAGCATGATTATCTGTGTAAAGGATGAACTCTTTTGGCATAATATAATGTCTTCATTTTTTAAAAGTTTGTATGATGGCATAGAATTCTTTATCATAAGAGTATTTTTGCTTGGCTTCATTGTAACAGGAAACTGGTCTTCCCTCTTGACTTAGAATAGCTCCTATTGCAATTACACTGTTGTCAGTCTCAACCTGAAACAACTTGTTGAAATATGGCAATGCGAAAATAGGTTGTTCTGTATTTTTTTCTTTAATAATTTGAAACTTTTATTAGCTGCTTTTGTCCAATGGAATGGTTGATTTCTTTTTTTAATGATTTCTTCAGTCGGAGCACATATATCCTGAAAGTTTTGATAAATTTTCTATAAAAACTTGCCAATCCATGAAAACTTTTGACCCCTGAAATGTTTCTTGGGGTTGGCAAATTGATTATGGCCGTCACTTTCTCCTGATGCATCTTTAAGCCTTCTTTTGAAATCATAAAACCCAAGTACAATAATTTTGTTTTCATGAAACTGCACTTCTTTAAATTGATTAACAATTTTTCTTGTTGTAACTTCTTCAAGACCACCTTAAGATTTCTCAAGTGTTCTTCTTTTGACTCACTGTAAATCAGGATATCATCAAGATAAAATATAACAAATTTTCCAATGAATTCATTTAAGACCTCATTCGTTAACCTCATAAAGGTATTGGGAGCATTGGTAAGTTCGAAAGGCATTACCAACCATTCATATCAGCCATTATTAGTTTTAAATGATGCTTTCCATTCGTCACCTTCTCTGATTTCGATCTGATGATATCCGCTTTTTAAATCTATTTTAGAAAATTATGCAACACCACATAAACAATCTATGAGATCATCAATACGAGACAATGGAAACCTGTCCCTGATTTTGATTTTGTTGATTGCATGAGTATCTATTCACTTCCTCCATCCGCCATCCTTTGGAGTTAACATTGTTGGAACAACACACAGACTTAAGATTTCTCGGATGACCCCCTTATCCAACAATTCCTGCACTTGACAACAATTCCTGCACTTGATTTTTAATCTCTTCATTCTCCCTTGGAGTCATTTTGTAGGTTGCATTGTTTTGAAGGCTAGCACTTGGAATGAGATCAATATGATGGCTAATACTTCTAATGGGAGGCAGCTTATCAGGCAAGTCATCCACTACAATATCAATGAATTCATTCAACATATTTTTAATATCTTCTGGAAGATAATTCATATTTGTGCTTGTGAGGACTCCCTTTGGCTTACTGATCAAATCAATGTTTATCTCCTCATATTTGATTTCTTGAAGGAACTCTTTTCCATTAAGTAACATTACCTTGAATTGATCTTCTTTTGGTGCTTTTGCATCCTTCAAAGGCAAGAGTACATGCTTTTCTTCGTCCTTTTCAAAAGTATAGGTGTTGCTCTTTCCATCATGTATGGCTTTCCTGTCATATTGCCAAGGTCTTCCAAGAAGAATATGACACACATCCATAGGCATAACATCACAAAGAACTTTATCTTTATAGCATCCTATCTAAAACTCCACTTCACATTGCTCATTAACTAGTATCTGCTATCCCTTTTGCATCCACGAGACTTTGTAGGGAGTAGGATGTTTAGTTTTCCTTAAATTTAACTTTTCTACCATTTCTGTGGATACTAGATTATCAGTACTCTGACTATCAATAATGTTTTTACAACACTTTCCTCCTGATTTACAGACAGTTTTGAACAATGTTTTCCTTTGTGTAGGTTCCTGTACTTCTTTAGGAGACTTTGGTAAAGTTCTTTTCATCATTAGGGATTCAATAGTTTCAGGTGCATTTTCATGTGTAGAGGATTGTACACTTTCTGTATCAGTTTTTGCCATATGTATGCTACCCTGACTAGAAGATCTTTTTGCACATTCATTAGATTTATGGCCAACTTTATTACATGTATAACATCTTACCACAAAAGATCTACCTCTAACTCTTTGATATGCTTTCTGTCCTCTAAAATCTCCTTTTGATGATGATTTTCCCTGATGTGAACTGCCTTCTTCTTTTTGAATGGGAAATCTTCCTCTGGAATACCCTCTGCTTGATTCTCCTTACTGTACTTTGTCCCCTTCCTCTCTGACTTTGCTTCCTTGTCAGTTGCTCTCCTATCTTAAGGGCTATTTAGTAAGCTTTTTCAACATTTTTTAAAGACAAAATATCCAATTCATCTTGTATTTCAAATCTTTGGCCATTAATATATCTAGCTAGCTTTTCATCATCTGCTTCCACATGACAAGACCTTATACTTAATCCATAAAATTCTTTTGTATATTCTTTTACAGACATGGATCCGCTTAAGATATTGCATCTGTCGAAAAACATTTCACTGATAGTCTCGAGGAAGAAATTTACCTTTGAGCTTAGCTACCATCCAATCCAAACTAGTGATCTTTGTTTGCTTTTACTTCTCCGCTCAGCGTGTACACTGTCCCACCATAGTGCAACATGTCATTTTAATTTGGTCACCGTGAACGTGACTTTCTTATCTTCAACTACATTTTCATAGTCAGAATATTTATCCATGGCGCTAATCCGGTTGATCAGTTCTTCAAGATTTAAGTTTCCTTCGTACATAGAAACTTCCAATCTCATCATGTTGTTTAATCCCATGATCATCTTGACCATTTTCTCTAATGGATTTTCTTCTTGAACTTCAACTTCTTCCTTTGATGTTTCTTCTGCTTCGCTGATATCGCCAGTGTCGACGTCTCTTTTGCGTGTTGTCTCCAATGCTTCTAATCTCATTCGAATATGTCTGTCTTCATTGAATAAGACTTGGTTGGTAGCTGGTCTTCCTCGACCAATTCCAGCTCCCCTGGTTCCTCTAGCTCTATGTGCCATCTTTACTAACAACTATTCTTAATAATTATTCCTTTTCTTCTTTTTTAAACCCTTAAATATTGGCAACAATATTATGCATCCACTTTACATTTACATATGAATTATTTAACATATGTGCTCAAAATATATATATATATCTAAATTCCAAAAGTGTTTTCCTTCACCTTCCGCTTATTATATTAATTAATTTGTAACATGAGTCCACTCATTCTCTCTCATGGAAACACTCATATGTATTCATATTGAGTGTATGACTTCATTAAAGTGCATTCACATAAAATCTAAGACTTTAGCCACCATTCTTCAATATAAGTTACAAGCTTGATGGTATTCACTACACACTTGGTCTCATCGAATTTTCAATCAATGTGCACAATTACTTTCCAATAGACATCGAACTTAATTATTCTTGTATTTGTTTTATCATACGAGCTTCAACGTTGTCTTCTGCCAATCACAACGCAAGTAACTCCTCTCACTACTTCACAACCTCGCTCACCTTTAACACTCCTGGTTCAACATTCCTTGCGCAATCCAACAATTTGATTTCTCGGAACAACAATTCAAAACTCCACCCAATTTGGCTTTACTTCAGGTTCGCCACTTATCTTCGCTTTAATGCAGATAAGCTGTTAAGGGTTAGCTCCAAGCTGTCTCTTCACGGGTTCCACTCCTTGACATATGCTGCACATGCTACAGTTTCACGTTTCCACGGTTTCACACTAATCTCTGCAACACGGCCTTGATGATGATCTCTTGATCACGCAGTCTCCACACGTTTACACGTAGTCTCCACACTCTTTCAATTCGACTCCATCACAATGGCTTCTCCATCTCTACATGTTTCAATACCATTCTTATGCTTCACAGATAACTCGACGCGTCCATACAGCTTGGGCATTAATAATTATTCACTCAACACATAGTTCTACGACTTTGATACCAAAATATGACACTGAGTAAGAGGAATAAATTAACAAACAAACAATTCATTGAATTAATTTCTCTCAAAACTTGGGTTTGCAAATGAATTATATGGCTATTTATTCTGAAGGGGGTAAACACTCAAATTCCTCAAAGAGATAACTCCTTACTAGATATTTGGAGGAAGTTGAGAGAAACCCTCTCAACTAATATGAATTTATCCTAACTACTTAATCTCTATCAAATTCTAGAAATCTTCATTAAATCTAGAATTTCTCTAAGATTCTCCAAATTAAATAAATAAGTACAAAATAGGAGATGCTCTTGCATCACGTTCTTTTAGCTGCATCAAGCTCCTAGGCAACATCTCCCCCAAACAGGTGGACAAGGGGAAAGGAATATTAGTGCCTTGTGGATCCATAGAGGGAAGATGATGAAATAGGGCTTGAATATGTGGGGGGGAGTTCAAAATGTGAAATGGGAAATTGAGACTATACTACTATGTTAGTTTTGGTAGCATCGGAAGTGATCTAGCCTTGAAATTTGGTGGAGAGGCTAAGGCACATGAGTTTTCAAGAACCCAGAAATTGTTTGGTGAAATTCCACCCAGATTCTATTTTATTAAAATAATTAATATTTTTAATGTGGTTCCTAAGTCTAAATGTAGGAAAATTAAAGTATTAATGCTTTTTAATCAAAATATGGTTAAGAATGATCTAGAAGGCGGATCAAGTCAAATTTTAATCTTAGCCATTGATTAGATACTTAATCTCGGTTGTTGAAGTCTCAACAAAAAGAGTGTAAGAAGGAGGCTTGGGGTTCAGTTAGAGACACATAGAGAGTTGATTACTCAATTTGCTTTTCCTAGCGCAGGGTTTGCTAAGGAATTCGAACTAGTGATCAAGCAGTGAGGATTAGAGGCAGTATTGAAAGGAAGTGATTTCCAGTTCTAATGAATATATGGTAGAGAGGACAATGAAAAGTAATAGAGCCAGCGCTGAGACAATGAGGGATAGTGCAGTAGCTAGAGGAGATTGTCGCAGAGGGACAACGCAAAAACTGGAAAAGGTTGATGCAAAAGTGTTGAGGGATAAGCAAAGATCAGTGCCAGTAATCACTGTGGGTGATTGGCAGGAGAAATCTCGATTTCAAAGCAGCAAAAGTAGCAACAACCCAGGTTGATGCAGTCAGAGGGAGTCTCCACGCTGAAGTCACGCAGAGGCTGCGTAGGCTCATGCAAACACTGCGCAGTGGGTCATCCAGGCGCTGGGGACAGGATAAAATCTCCAGAATCAGTGTGAGAAAATTCTCAGTTATCTTCTTTGAGTGGATTTCCATTTTCTCTGGGTTATCCAGATTGTATTCAGATATTTACTGCCAATAATAGAAACCCTCATATCTGCTGCCCTAGTTTTCCCACATTGGGTTTTTCCAGGGACGATTGTCAAAAAACAAGTGTGTCAATGTGATTGTTCATATGTTGACGTTTCTCTTGCTTTTTAATTTTCAGTTCTTAATTTGTGAAGTCCACGGCTGAATTTATTTTGATATTTACTAAAGCATTGGTGAATAACTTATTGTAAATAAGTAGGAGAAATAAATCAATTACTGAAGCAAATTTTCACATACCAAAATCGAGGTTTCCCAAGTAGTGCCATTCCTGAAGCTATAAGCCAATAGGAAAGATCCCACGAAACTAGGATCGAGGATTAACCCCCCATTTAAGGTGAGAGAACAAAGCTACAGTCAAAACCCTTCCTTCTTACAAGTCACCTAATAATCCATGCCCAAAGTTCCCAAGGAAAAACAAGCATAAGCAACCAATTGCACAATGAAAAACATACCTTTAGGATTGGATTTCCCACCTTCAAACATATGCTCTCGACAAATGGGAGAGGCGACATATGATTGGCTCAGGGAGCGGAGATCAAATGGCACAATTCAACGGCTACACTGGTGGTTGTCAGGGGCCGATTGCTGCCTGCTCAAGACAAATCTATGAGAAAAATCCTGCTATGGGGTCACCCACTTTTGCTGGGTAATAGGACCCTTGCCAATGTTTTCCTGATCTCAATGTTTGAAACATTGATTCTAACTGTGGCTTTTAGACATGACAAGGGGATTGCAAGTTTAGCCCATGAAAATGAAACTATGCAGTTCGTTGTTTGATTTCCTAGGTTCGGTTGTGGTTGGTGATGCTCCATATCTAGTGTGTAATGTTCTCAATCAATCTTAATACACTAAGATGACTTAAAGACTAACCTTGGATGGGCTTAGCAAAAGTTTAAGTAATCCCTCATGCAAACATGGCATTCATTCCTGGATGTTGGAAATGTTAAGAGTTGAGCACGAGCATAAACAGGACAAAATATGGAGAAAAAAAGATTAAGTCATCTTCAACACATTGTTTTGATCTCAAGATATGAATTTATAGTACATGAATTTAACAATTCTTGATCTGGATCTCACTGAAAATCCATCAATGGATTGTGAGAACACTTCATCAAAGATAAGGATTAACAATTTGTATCAATGTGCTCATAGGCATTGTGATATTCTAGGGACTCACAGTATAACATTCCCCTCCACAATCAGAAGTCTGAATAAGTGTACAAATAGCTTGTATCATCTTCAATTTGAAACCATTGAACTGAGATTTGATGAAGATATGCCTGAAAAGATGCCAATATGTGGAAGTGAATAGCTGCCATGTTTGAACATTCCCATTCTTCCTGACAAGAAGATTTGAGCAAGGAGAGACTTCCACCAACAGTATTAACAAGTCATATCAATGTGGTCATGGACTTTGTGATTGTACAGGGACTTACAGTATAACACAAACTGCCCCGCTCTTTCAATCACAAAGTCTGAATAAGTGTACCAGTTGTTTGTATCATCTTCAATCTGAAACTACTTAACTGAGCTTCGATGAAGATATGCCTGAAAAAATGTCAATATCTGGATTCACAGTATAACAGAAAGTATCAAATGGTGAAAAAATCTTGTCCTTAACTTTTTCTTTTTGAGCTCAGCAAATCTTTTACTGTCTCCCATCCCATTTAGGTAACCCTTTTGTAAACAAATGAATTTGAAGTTTATATATGCGTGTGAGCAGGAACATAACAAAAGCTAACATGTATATGGCAGATTCATTCTGCCATCATCCATTATACATTTTTTACAGATCTATCTTTCTTGACATACCAACTGATTTGACATGCTCATACTCTCATTTCATGCACTGATTGTCTTTGTTGCATCTTCTTTGCACAAACAGGTATGATATATGAAGAGAAATGCAGTGACACAAGACTTGAAACTGCCGGAGATTGCTTTGCAGAAGCAAAATGCTGGCATAATGCTGCTGGTGCATATGCCAGAGCTAATTGTGTGTCCAAATGCCTAGATGCATGTTTAAAGGGGAAATTATTTGTGATAGGATTGGAATTTATTGAAGTATGGAAGAAACACAGCTGTAGTACTAACTGCGAAAGATGTCATGGGTGTGAAACGGAAGAAATTGAAACTGACTATCTTAAGAAATGTGCAACATATTATCATCAGAAAAAAGACACCAAGTCTATGATGAAATTTGTGAATGCTCTTCCATCACTTGATATAATTAGATCCTTTCTCTTCAGGAGAGATTACTTTGAGGAACTTCTGGGGGTTGAAGAGGCAGCTGGGAACTTTGAAAAAGCTGCGGACATTGCAGAATTGAAAGGTGATTTGTTACTTGAGGCACACATGCGTGAAAAAGCGGGACAATATGGGCTAGCCATCAAATCTATTTTATTTCACGTGCAATTGAATTCCTTTTGGGGAACAGGAAATAAAGGGTGGCCACTAAAGGAGTTCCCTGAAAAGAATCAACTATTAAAGAAAATAAATGACATAGTAAAAAAAGATCAAACCTATGCATATGAATCCCTTCAGTGTGAGGCCTCAATACTTTCAAATGAGTTATACAGCCTTCCTGATTTAACAGAACATATGATTCATGCAAAGAAAATAGGAAATACCAGGCTTGAGATTTTCTCTCTCCGTAAAGTTCTGGATGCACACCTTAACTCAGATTTGAAATTATTTCAGATTGGCCAAGAAATGAGTTTAGTCAGGCTGGATGATTATTACAGAATGCTGCTGGAGAATAGAATTTCTCCCACAACACTGTTCTTTCTTTGGGATGAATGGAAGGATAAATTGTTATCCTCAGTTAATGCTCTTTCAAGATATGAAAAACGACGGGAAACAGAGCAAGATATTTGCTACTTCGAGTATGCTCTTGAATTCTTTGGTGTCAGAAAGGATAAAAATGATCGATTTTGTAATGCATTTAATAGTGAAGCTTTCTGGCTTAAGGGTATTAATGTTGAATTTCTGCAAAGACGAGGAAATACCACGCAAATCAGCATTCAAAATTTTTTTATGTTTGCAAAGCGGTTCTTTACAATGGACCTCCATTCTGTAGGAAAATATGTTATTGAAAAACTGGAAAATCTCTATTCTTTATGCATGCAACAAAACTGTATTCTTCCTATACAAGGAGCTCTGTTAGTTCAGATGTATATGGTTTCAGAATCCCTGAAAAATATGGAGCACTTGACTGGACAGTCTGGGTTACAGCAGGTTGCAAAGTTTGGAGTGGTGACAATCTGTAAAGAACATTTTTTTGATGTGTTTTTCCCACTAAAACATCAAGATCAAAACATGAAAGAATTTGTCAGTCTGCGTGAAGATGCAGCAAGTATTTTGATTCTTCAAGACATCACAAGTGACATTGTGTGCAATATGAAAGGGTCCATAACTCTTGGCCAGATTGGAAGATTGCAAGTACTACTTCCTTTTTTACCTAAGGATTTGGGTACAGAGTATGGAAAGAAAATTATCTACCAATGCCTCACCTACAAAAAGTATTGGAGTGATCAACTACTCTGGCTAGACATGGACACATTTCCAGAAATCAGTTTGCAGGATAAAAGAATGCATCTGGTAGAAAGCTTTGCAGAAGCATTATCTTCTACATTTGGAAACTGGGAGAAGATTGATTATATTTCTCCACATCTTTTCCTCGTTCTTCTTGACAAGCTCTTCTTCCTTGCATCCTCACGTGAACAGCTCTTCACAGGCCTGTTTCTGCCAAGGTCTTTCTTCATTGAATTCATGACTGGCAGACAGGGGGAATTCTCCTGCACCTGGTTGCGTCAATCACAAAAGCAGTTGAGATGTAAAGGAAGTTGTGAAAAAATTTATGGTCTGTTGTGTCATATAATTCATCACCTGTTATTTCATAAAGATGGAACAGTTGAATGGATTAAAGCTGCAAATATTGACAGCGGAGAGTATCTTCCTGAGCTTATATTGCATTTGATCATTATGCTTTGCTTGATATGCATCAACTCTGCAGGGAATCAACAATATTATATCCAATTACTTTTCCAAACCTTCCAAGATAGTCAGATTACAAAGAATTTGCCACCCAAATTCAGAAAAGAGCTGTTGCAACTTTTGGGAAAGTGCTCTTCCAGCAGAAAAGCATTCTTAATTAACCTTTCTAAAACAATGAGAGGTATTGACAACCCTTTGGTGATGATTAATTTGGACAAATCTCATGAGTATATTGATAATAATGGAGATATAATAATTCTGACAGAGGATAGCCTTGTATGTAAGGAATCTGTCCTGCGAGCTGTCCTTCAGCAAAAAGATGTGTATGTTGGGAATGAAAGAAATGAGGATACTAAGAACAGTGATCTTTTCAAACATATTGAAAAGGACTCATCCTCATCAACTATTAAAAGTCCCATAGGTAATATGGGGCATGTTCATGAATCTGTTGCAGCCAAAGAAGCACATGATTATATAACAGATAATACTGAGCTCCCCATACAAAATAAAGAAAAGGAGGGTGTTTCTCTTGCAGCCTTGTCAAAAACTGGGGAGGCTAAGGAACGAGAAATGGTTGATTATGTCAGAACAGAGATGAATTCTACAAGTGACAATATCTTGGTTCCTTTGTTTGAAGATGATGAACCAACTCGTAAATTCAAAGTAAATGGGCATCATGTACCATGGTTTGTTGTAAGAAGGATGAAAAGGTGGCTGCATTTTGCTCGGGAAAAACTTGAAGAGCAAATACCTCTAAAGGATAAATACAGTGAGGAAGCTCTAAAAGTTTTCAAAGGAAAGGAAAGTCAGTCTTACATGGAGAATTTTATTTCAAAAGCTTGCCCATTGAAGGTATGGAAAGCACATGGCATTGTATTGTGAATTTGAATCTTTTCTTTGACTAAACTTCTGGATATTATCGATGTTTTAGACATGATTCAGCATGACATTTGATACTACAATTTCACAATAGTTGATAATTTCTTTTAATCCATTAAAATCGCGAATGGAACAAACACGATATAACTATTTTAGGTATATTAAAACTTTTGTCTGCTGCAGGCAGAAGTTGATGAACACATGGACCTAATAATCACCACATTGCCAAAGGTTCAGCAGGAAAATATTCGCTTCAGTCTGGACATTGATATCTTGCATGATACACATGAGGAATTACAAAAATTATCTGAACTTCTTGATCCAAGGTCAGCTAATAATACTGTTTATATGCATAAGTTCTATCAGACTGTAATTTGCTTTAAATGCAATAATAAACATGGGAGACAGAAACCACGTGATTAATAGCAAAGTCTCTTATCTTAGATGATTTGAATTTTTAATTTACAGGTCTATGGTCTAGAATATTTTAGATATGTTATCCTTTTTCTATCCCCAATTTGCAAGCAAGATTGACTGAGCTTTCCAGTCAGAAATGACTTTCTCTATCTGTGGAGTGTCAATAAATTGCTATTCTAGCAGGATAGCAAGATCCATGTATACTACAACCATCAGCTCCCTAGTTGACACTGAGATAGTGTTGGCCTCTGAACATGGTAACTGTTTTGTGGATCAATATTGTCTTTGTTTCTCAGTTCATTTTAGTGGTGTGTGTTGTCACCCAAATTGTACAGGTGAATGCGACAACGACTCAGGGCAGGGGCTATCACTCTGATCTCTGCCCTCTCCATTCTAGCTGTCTCCCTACAACAGGATATGGGGGTTAGTCCCTATGAAGTGTGAGGATGAAAGGCTTATGAGGAACCAAAAAGCTCGGGAGACACAACTGAATGGCCTAGAAACTTGGTTAATGATTATTAGCAAGTTTAATTATTAGCACGATTTAATTTAATTCGATTATTGAGAGACCAGTGCCTTATGGAGTCAAATCACTTGCGAAATGTAAATTAACTACCAAGTTACCAGATGAACAGTGGTTGCTTAAAATGCACACTATCCTATATGCCATGTGACATGTAAACTAAGTGAATTGTAAACTCTTGGTCAATTTTAGATTAGATGCCTATCTAAGTGAATCCCTTCTCTCAATTGTTTTGAAGTTAGTATCAAGTGTAAGTTGTAGAGAGAAACCCAGGAGAATATAGCAAAGACTATATTAACGATACCTCCCTTGGATTTCTAACCCCCTGGATGCCTCCGATGCTGCAGAGATCATGGCTCTAACAACTGCAAGGTCCCCGTGTTAACCACAAGTGAAGGTTTAGTTTCACAAGTTAGATGAGAAAAGTGGGCCCTATCATTTTTCAACCAAGCTTATGCTTGGAGGTAAATTAATTAATGCATTACTACTCCTAGAATGCAAGTGTGAAATGTGTGATTAGCTTTTGGTGAGATCGTTGAATAAGTTAAGTACTTTAAGACAAATTATCCCAAAAATATTTGATTTAGAGCAATGAAAGGAAAAGTACTTAAAAATTACAAGGACAGTCTTCACCAAAAGTATTGCTCAATGAACCAATTAGATGGTGCCATAAAATGTTGTATAAGACAATCTCAAGATTAGAAAACTCACAATGGACAGTTACTCCTCATAAAAATAACAATAAGCACCAAGTCCAATGTCTTTCTTAACAATGTTGATGTGCCAATTAGATAAATGCCAATCTCTCAACAAGATACCAACAGGTGAGGAAAGTTTTTAGATAGGAGGAATGCCCTATTATAGAATTTTAGTGAACCCAACGTTTCGGACTACTAGTGAGTCCATCATCAGGGGATGCGTCAATAGATATTCTTCAGATCTTAATGATGTATCCAAGAGCTAGATTTAGGTTGGAACTGAGTTTAGCTCTGGATAATCTTAATTTGTCGAATTCTGATGCGCTGTCCATCATATCCCTTCCATGGTAGGATTTGATGTTTTTAAATAATGAATCCATACAGATGAGGATAGTTTTTAGATAGGAGGAATGACCTGTTATAGAGTTTTAGTGAACCCAACGTTTCGGACTACCAAGTGAGTCCATCATCAGGGGATGCATCAATAAATATTCTTCAGATCTTAATGATGTATCTAGGAGCTAGATTTAGGTTGAAACTAAGTTTAGCTCTGGATAATCTTAATTTCTCGAATTCTGATGCGTTGTCCATCATATCCCTTCCATGGTAGGATTTGATGTTGAATCCATACAGGTGAGGATAGTTTTTAGATAGGAGGAATGACCTGTTATAGAGTTTTAGTGAACCCAACATTTCGGACTACCAAGTGAGTCCATCATCAGGGGATGCATCAATAGATATTCTTCAGATCTTAATGATGTATCCAGGAGCTAGATTTAGGTTGGAACTAAGTTTAGCGTTGGATAATCTTAATTTCTCGAATTCTGATGCGCTGTCCATCATATCGCTTCCATGGTAGGATTTGATGTTGAATCCATACAGGTGAGGATAGTTTCTAGATAGGAGGAATGACCTGTTATAGAGTTTTAGTGAACCCAACGTTTCGGACTACCAAGTGAGTCCATCATCAGGGGGGGATGCGTCAATAGATATTCTTCAGATCTTAATGATGTATCCAAGAGCTAGATTTAGGTTGGAACTGAGTTTAGCTCTGGATAATCTTAATTTGTCGAATTCTGATGCGCTGTCCATCATATCCCTTCCATGGTAGGATTT
>APFE030890980.1:0-20984 GCA_000404065.3 Pinus taeda | reverse complement strand
TACAATGGGCGATTTTTTGGTTGGCAATGCGGTTATAAAGAAAAGAAATCAGTGGGAGCACGCAGGGTCCTTTCTTTCTTTAAACAGCTAAATCTTTACTAAATGTAAGTCTAGCTCCGAGCAGGGTCCTTTCTTTCTTTAGGGAGCTAAATCTTTAATAAATGTAAATCTAGCTCCCCATGCTATGGCTGCTACACATAATTTTACCCTGTAATTCAGATGTAAGGTGGCATTAAAGGCCAAGGCCTTGGATCTTTAATTTTAGCCTGAAATTCAATTTCAAATGGATCTTTGGGGCGATGAGGTATTAGGAGTCACACGCTTCTAGCGGTTTTGAGCTACGAATCTATCATTTTAGTTTGCCAGCTGGCTGGTAAAAATTCCTTCACGGTCGGACTCGCTGCCGGAAAGATCCCTCCAGGTTAGCAACTACATTCGTCGAGATAGCCACACAAGTGTGGCTCACAGTGCTAGCAGGCACAATCCACCCAACACATGCGCCAAATCCTAGATTTGCTAGAAACTAGAAATCATACACAGGAGATTTACAGTGCGGGTTAAGAATAAAAAGCCCCAAGTGGATATACAGGCAGGGTCTTGCGGCATTTTCTGAGTCTATTCATGAGAGTCGCCAGCAAGAAAACTATGCGATAGAAAGCATGATAATAATAATAAATTGCAAGACGATGGCAAGGGTTCGAAGCAACTATGGCTTGAGCAACCCAGTATTCGCGTGAATTACCATGGCCATTATATGCAACGCGTCGTAATTACCATCGCCATTATCAGCAACGCGAGATAATTCGCGTGAATTGCCATCGCCGTTATCCGCAACGGTTATGATAAGTGAGTTATTCGTATCATACGCAGAGTAACCTTAGCCGGATATGCCATTTGCCGGTGGCGCCAACCATTTCCGACACGTTATACGCGAGTTCATTCGGGGCAATGCCAGTAACCATTGCCAATTATGCGAGGTATTTCCGAGCGAGCAGGTACCATATGACTGATATGCGACTTATCTCTGCCGGATATGCGATTTGTCATTCCAGTTATCACCGGCGAGATAAGACGCGTATACGGGAAGTATAAGTAGCATATCCGGCAGAGATAGGTCGCGTTCCAGGCTCATAATTGGCATATCGGCATAACCAAACCGCATTGCCCAGAAATTACTAGCGTATCCGGCAAAGATTGCTCGGATATCCAGAAATACCTGTTGGAAATAGCTCGCGTTATGTAAAGGTCGCATATCGGCGGGGACATTTGGCATATCTGACCGCATATCCTGCTAGTAACTCTCATATCACTACCGCGTTGATAGTGAACAACTCACCTATCACTACCCCGTTGATATTGAATGACAGCGCGTTGATAAGCAATAATTCACGTATCAGTATCAATAACAAACGAATATGCGTTCCAACTTCCAAGTGAAATTAACAAACCCTATACGAAACATCCATAAGTGAAAATATATGGATATCGTGAAATTTCGCAGGAAATGTCGTTGTGGATATCTGCCACCATTCCTTTGATGTTTCCAAGGACAAATTTGCCTGACAGAAAATGGGAGCCGCTGCGTACGAATTATTTGCCTGACGGAAAATGGGCGAGCCACAGCTTACGGATTCAGTGGAATACAGATTTGATAAACATTCTGGACAGCCAAGAATTGCCATATGATGAATGCATGGATTGATGAGCCCGCTGTTTATTCTCCGTAGAAAGGTGACTTGGTTGTTAGGGGTCAGAATATCATCAACCTTTTCACCTCAATTGATGCAATTGAATTAACAATGACAATAAACGGGAAAACTTGAAGTAAAGAGTCCAGAGCTGTAGTGAACAACTAACCTGTATAGAGGAAGTGAGCGCGGTTGCTTTTTCTGCAAAAATATTTTGAAATAGGCTCTTAAGTTTTCTCAGTGGATTAAAAAAAAAAAATTTGAAGTAGGCTCTTCAGTTTTTTTCGCTATCACAACCAGTATCGAACAACACAAGATCAGCTTCTGCCACTGTTTGATCATCTAGTACAATCCCCTTACTGCAAAATCCCAAGTTAGTAGATTTTCGAAATTCAATAAACCGTATTCTACAATACGCACCCTATTAATATAATAAATAGTAATAAAACATTTTGGTTGCAATAAAATTAAATAGTTTTTTTAATTATCATTTGATATAAAACATTGATTTTAGCTTTGAAAATTAAGATCAAAGCCCTTTAAGGTGAGAGGGTCATGAATACAATCCCATTCGAAGTACGACTTGGAAGATTATCACTCACAGCCATTAAGTTGTCTTTACTAACCAATGGTACTAAAAATTCCGGTCTTCCTTCCACATACCTTTTATAATATTAAAAAACACCCATGGTTATTCTAAATACTATGGAAAGTCAGAAGAATGGAAAACATTGTTTTTTTCCTCTTTTGTGAGTGTTTTTGTGGGTAAATGAGGGTAAATGGTTCTGGTATAGAAAAAATATCTGGCATAAATTATAGATTACATAAAGCAATGAAAAAAAAATTGAGATAAAATATTTAATTTAAACATAAATAAACTAATTAACTTCTAAAAATATTCAATTTAAACATAGATAATAAAATATTTAATTTAAATTTAAATAAACTAATTATGAAAAATATTCAAATTAAACATAAATAAATTAACAAACTGTGAAAACTATTTAACTTAAAAATAAATAAACTAACTAATTATGAAAAATATTCAATTAAAACATAAATAAATAAACAAACTGTAAAAAATATTTTGATATAAAATATTCAATTTTAACATAAATAAACAAACTGGCAAATAAATTTTTTTATGGCACTTCAAGTTGTACTAGAATTGGGTTTTCCACTAGTTTTAAAAACACTTGTAATTTTTTGATACAATAGTCAATACAAAATAGTGTAAGAGCATTATGTTTTTTTGGATATCAAGGTAGTGTAAAAGCATTATAATTTTTTAGATATCAGAAGAAGGCCAACACACCGAAGTTTCGAAATAACTTTCTAGACTGTTATGCGCGATCACGCTATCTCCGCACATGCACGATAACACACACAGGCATACACGCATACCCGTCCAGACACATATAGGCATACGTACATGTGCACAGGCATACCCCCACGGCTGGCACACACACAGGTAAGGAGCTGCCCTGGAATCAATCAAGAAGTCTCATAAGCAAGAGAACATGGGATGATCTAATGGGATGATCAGAGGGATGGGAGGATGGGGATTCAACCTTGCCTGGGGATTCAACCTTACCTGGGGAATAGAGCTGGGCAGGGGACCTTTCCTAGGGCATCAACCTGTCCTAGAGCTCTACAAACTTGAAAATTCAATATAAGCAATGAACTGCAACAATGTACATGAATTTAGATAACAAAATTGTTAGAAAAATTGGCTACTAATTTCTATGTCTTTACCCTGTCTTTACTGTAAAGTTACTTACTTTTCACCATTTTTATTCTGAATTTTAAGTATTTTTTTTAGGGATTTTAAGTACTTATATGCAAATTTATGAATGGAATTTTTGAAACACATTACACACTGCTTTAAAATAATCTAGATGTTTTGGGAACAATTTCTACAAATAACTCTTGGTATTATCTCGAAAGCCTATTTGTCTCTAAAATTTTTAACTTAACACCATCTTGTTGAAAAATCACAAAAATCATAAAAGCTCTAAAAAATAAAAGAAAGATCACCTCCAACTCTACTTTCAATTCATCTGCATATCAAAATATCAAATCATCCTTCTGTTACTCCTTAGCTCCAAAAAATCTAACGACCAGTGGAGGGTACCTATTCCTTCTAATTGCCTGACTTCTTTCCTGTCAAGAAAACAAATTAGTTCCCTTGATGAAACTTGGCACTCAATACAGCAATTCCGTTGATCAAACTTGGGACTCGATATAGGCTGTATTAAGGCTCGAAAGTTCTAGGTGCGCATTAGATATGGAAGAACCAGTGAACCACCCAAGGTCGTAGCTCAGTCAGATTGACAAACTTCCTTCTCATTGAACACACTGGCACATGTGGATGCCTCACCATGAATGCCACGTGTTTGTTTGTTATTTTTTATTTTATATAATGTTTATGATATATTGAATTAGGTTTTTTATTTTTCATATTTGTAATAATGGGAGAATTAGGCTTTCCCTTTTTTAAATTTGTAATCCTTTTTAATTTATTTAAATATTTCTGGTATATTTTTTATTTAAATAGTTATAATGTTGTATAAAATGTATTAAATAATGTTATAAATATTACAATTAATTATTTTGTATTTTGGGTACAATGCTATAATTAATGTTTTATATACAATATAAAGAAAAGAAGGTGGCTTAATTAATTAATTAAATAAATAATGACAGTTAATACTAATATGGTGGTGGAGCACCTCCTGCCAAAGATTAAATTTGATGAGCTATATTTAGGATTTACATGCATTACAACCTTCAAACTTTTTTCTATAACCCACTCTAATTTTTCGCTAGGACTTCACTTTTACCTTAATTCACATCAACTTATGGTCTCCTAGTCCACGGGAGAGGTTGTGACCCCCTCCTACCACAATGTAGTCTCACGAGATGCTGAGTCTAGGAAAAACATGGCCCCCCTCCTACCACAATGTAGTCTCACGAGATGAGAATTTTAGGAAAAAGGTGGCGGCAACCACACCTCATCAATCCTCCCCGCAAGGATCTTGAGCGCTATATCCCACAATGGATCAAGTCGTTGTGTTCCAAAAGTCTTTCAAAATCCCAAGTATGAGGTCAAGTCAAATAAAATCTTGGAGCACATAGAATTCATGCAAGGCCATGTTTTAATGTGTCAAATTTATTGATAATTCGCCACCAAAACAAAACATCGAAGCATGGAGCAATGCTAAATGGGAGCTAAAAGTGCATGTTAATTTACATATTGGAGTCAACGGTTTTCTTACGATGATCTTCACTAATTTAGATGATCATTCAAGGGCATTTCAGAATGGCCCTTATTTTCTGAGCACAACACAATCCCTTTCAATAGGATCAAAAGTCGGTAGAGAAATCCTTACAACTACAACTCGAGCCCATGGTAGGCACTTCTACAAAGAAAATGAAAAACCGAGATAATGCACTCGATGGAGCCTGAAATGCATGATGCAAAGACAATGTTGGAAGAAATGAAAATGGAGGAAAGTTCTCCGCTAAGCATAGAAGACTTGGATGAAGTGGAAGTAGAGGAGAAAACCCTCTCCGAGATACTAGAGTAGTTGCAATGCCAAGGACCGAGTTCAATTTTCAAGGTCGAAATGGCTCTTCTCAAACAATCATATCTTAGGATTCAAATCAAACTTTTGGGGAGAGTTTTGACTCAGAAATCCTCATCATTGTTCTCATTCTTTGGATTTGAGAGACCCCCTCAAACCAATAAAAGGAGACAAATGAGGTGGGAGGAAAAGTGCACAAGAGATAATACAACAAACACAGAATCTTCTCGCCAATTCACATAATATTAGTTCTCTTTCAAAGGTGTTTTTCCGCATACCTCCTTCTCAATGAAAGTAATTTTGTGGAACATAAGTGGTCTCAATAACAACATAAAATAGAGACTACTTAGAGACAAAATTAATAACGAAAAACCTATCATTATCATCTTGCACAAAGTAAATGTTGTTTGAGCCACCATGGAGGCTCTACTGGAGTAATGGTAGAAAAGGCATGAGTCGATCTCTCTTGATGCTCAAGGAACAACAGCCTATCAATCCTATTAAACCCCATTGAAGTAATTTTTCATGATTCATAGTAGCCCCCACGATCTTGTCTCATCCTCTCTCGAAAATTTCAACCAATCATATCAAAGAATATGGGTTTCTTAATGGCAATATATGGGGCACACATGTTGGGGATAAAATTTATTTTCTCAACAACCTCATTTAGCTTCAACAACTGCATTTGAATAAGAAATTCATTGTTGGAGGGGACTTCAATATGATTACCTCACACAATCCTTCAAATATGAAATTAGACACATGGCGTTAGCTGAGATAGAAATGGTAAATGGAATCTATACTTGGATAACAACAGAGGAGGTAGGCGCGAGATAAACTATACATATTTCTTATCTCATAATAATTATGGGAAAAATACCCCCTCTTCGAATATTCCATCATTACGAGTGCTCACACGGACCACTCGCCAATAGTGTTAGAATTGGACCTCAAAGAAGCTACAGAAACCTGACTAGACCACTCACATATAGTGCTAGAATTAGACCTCAAAGAAGTTTCTTAAAACTCACCATTCATAATTGAGAGTTTTTTATTAATAGATTCATCCTTCCTAGAGAAAGCCAAGGAGTAGTGGTGGGATTTCGATAATTCAAGCCTATCCCCCATCTTCACCTTTCAACATTAGTTAAAAACTCTAAAAGGTTTAATTAAAAATTTGAATCATGAAGAACTTTCAAACATCTTCGAGAAAATATAAAATATGGAAACTGAAAGGGAATGCATTCAACAATAAATGACACTTGAAGGGTGGTCTAAATGTTTTTCAAAGAAGGATGGGGGGTTCTTAAAAAACTAGAGGAAAGGAAGAAGCAAGAGGAGACTGTATGGAGGAAAAAATCTAGGATCTCATGGCTCAAGGAAGGGGACAAGAACACTCAGTTTTTCCACAAACCAATGTTGAAACATAGGTATCATAATTGTATCTTCTCACATACCAGCTAGAATGGATATCATCTCTCTTATCATAGGGATATTAAAAAAGAAATTACTTCATTCTACAACAATATCCTTAAAGAACCTAACCCTAATAGATTACAGGCCATGGAGAAAATAATCACCCAAATTATAAGATTGGTCATTGAAGATCAAAACACGCCTTTAATGAAGGAAATTACTTTGTAGGAAGTTGAGGATTAAGCATTGATGAGCCTCCCAAAAAATAAGGTCCCTAGACTAGATGGCTTCACCTCATATGTTTTCCAAACAAGTTGGGAATTCTTAGGTGAGGAGATATTAGCTTTGGTATAGGAATCACAAAGAAGATTCTATATTCCCCCTTACTTTAAATGCCACATTCCTCACTCTTTCTCCTAAATGAGCACGAGTAGGAGACCCAAGTAGCTTCTAATGTATCACATTCTGAAATGTGATGTACACAATCCTTTCGAAGATCATTCTGCGTATACTTTCGTTTAGCACCCCATCTCCTCGACACTAAGCCAAACCTAAAGTTCATCTCCCCTTCCCTTCGGCATTTCTAATTTCCACGGTCTAGTGAGATCAAATTTCTCATTTCAAACCATGGATTTTCTACGCAAATGTCAAGAGAACCAGGTAGTGTCCCAAAAAATCACAATAGGACAAATCCTACGACATAGTAACCTCCAATCGCCAAGTCGATGGTTTATTTGTCAAGTATTTGCAACTTCCTATGTTGTGTGACCTAGTAACCTTTTTTCTAAAATAAACCTAGGCCCAAATCTACTCATCTTATTCCCTGCGTTTTGAAGATGAATTTATAGTCTCTCTTTTGCTTAATATTATTTATGTCATCACTCTAATATTAGGATTAATCATTTCAAATTCCAGGTGATGTTTACCTTAATGTTTTTCTCAATTTTATATCAATATCATCTTTCTCTGGAGAAATGGTGCCTCTAATGGTCAAGTCCTCCTACAAAAGTGTCCAGACTAGTGCCCAAGAAGTTCCAGAAGGACCACCGCTACAAATTTACTAGGACACGACATCTCAAATCAATAATACCACTAAACTCTCTTGGTTTCATATATATTTAGATTTATCTAAGAAAAATGTTCCCTGGGACTAGGAGGATTTCAAGGTATATGTTAATATCAAGAGGTCCTATATTCACAAAGTGGCCACAAATATTTCTATCTTCCCATGTGTAGTGACCATTCACTGGATATTGTAGAACACCAATACAGGGTGATGGGTAACGAGGAGCCACACAAGCTAAGCCTTTGCTTCCATTTATTCTATAGATATTGTTTCCTACTATATGTTATGAAAGAAGGAGGATACCTTTAATACTAGGTGGATGTCATATTTCCCTGTGGAAACTAAGGACATCCTGAAATCATGGTGGAAATAACCATCTATGTTTTGGGATAAGGCTAATCAGCTTTACTGAGGAAGATCTACTAATTCATGCCAACGATGATGAACCAGTAATATGGCAGATTTTGGTACCTTTCCTGGGATTTGGATTCATATTATGTACATTGTTGCCACTATGGCCACTATTTTTAACTTGATGAGCATTCTAGCTTCATCTATGAAGACCAACATACAAGTAGCAATGATTCCAAAGAGGGACCAACCATCAAAATTCTATATGGCATTATATGTTTTAAAACTACTGTGTGCAAGGTGCCATTTTGATGAACGAAGCTACAACTAGACCCACGAGGTGTCAAACATTGTGCATTTTCATTACAAAATCTTTTGGGACCCAAACTATAAAGGTATGCATGAATCCATCTCTGAATCATTCATCACTCCTTTGTACCAATTACTCTTTGGAGAAGAGGCCCCATGTATGTCCAAGAGGTATAGAGAAATAATCATCGGAGTGGTAGATTATTTTCCTATCTAGGAGAGAACCTTTATCAAAGTATTTGGTTCATACAATCCTCCTCACGTTGTCCCCATATTTGTGACACATAAGTTTATACTACAATAAGTTTGATACCAGATGACCATAGGTTTGTCTAAGGCACTACACAAAGGTAAGAAAAATCCTTTGCCCACCTTCCCTTTGACTATTTGGGCCTATACCATTACGAATTTTAAAGAAGTAGAAATAGAATCTAAGGAGATGAGGGGATTCTACTTTGTAGAACTGAGTCACCATAGGTAGGAACCTAAGGGGATTATGGTAGCACACTGCAAGAAAGCAGGCCTCAACTGGTCATACATGCAAAGAAAACATTTCCATGAATACAAGGTCAAGAACCAGTATAATAATGACAAGGAAATAGGGCCAAGCAAGTAATAGGAAAATGAGGATGATCAGGCCAAGTAGTCATAAGAAAGCATAAGCCTACAATCTAGTACAACCCTTCTAGAAAGGAAGAAATATGAGCAAAAGACAAGTGGAAAACAAGAAAAGCATAAGGGAAATGAACGAGAAGGCCCTTTGGAGGAGAAAGAGGAAGATGAAGATAATAAAACCGTCAAAGAAATAAACACAACCCTTGCTAGGAAGAAGTAAGAGTTGAGGAGGAAAGGGGAACAAGATATGAGGTAGTCACAGAAGATACGAGACCAGTAGCCTAATGATCTCTAGCAATGACAACAGGAAGAAGAAAAACAGAGGAAGAAAGAACAAGAAGAATGATTAATGAAGGAAGAGGAAGAATCAAGGGCACAAGAGGGCAGAATAGAGAAACAAATAAGAGGAAGAAGAAATCAGGAAAATGCAAGAAGAAGGGGAGTGAAAGAGAAAGCGAAGGCAAGAAGAAGAGCTGAAAAGAAAACAATAAGATGAAGAGAGATAGAAGAGAAGAATCAAAGAATATCAAAAGAGGAAAGTCAAGGGAGATAAATGGAGGTAAGAGGAAGATGATATGAAGAAATCACAAGAATATCTTATCAAGAAAATGAGCTGAATTCCCAACCTCAGGCACAAAATTAAGATTATGATATGCAAGTTGATCTCCCTCCATTAGATCTGTCTCCATCCACCCCAATTACCTATGGACACCTTCCCCTCCTTTGCAGGAGGAGGGAGGGAGAGGAGGAGGAGGGAGGTTCCTCCTCGACTACCACCACCACCACCTCCTCCTCCTCCTCCTTCACCACGACTTCCTCCTCTTCCTCCGCAGAAAACATAAAAACAAAATTAAAATAGCATATGGTTTCATTCTCTTTATTTAGAATACTTATTGAGTCATCCTTTCCTCAGAAAACTACAAAAAATAAATTAAAATTGTATATCATTTCATTCTCTTTATTTATAATACTTATTGATTCATTATTTACCGTGATAATTGAGATCAATATATACATGATAATGTAACAAATAATATGTAAAAAAAATTGCCATATAAATTAGTAATTATGAGAACAACAATTTAATTAATAAAAAATTGTAAATTTTATATAAATAATATGTAACTCGCACAAAAATCAATATTTATTCTAAATCTCTAGTACTATTTAAAATCAATAAATTAATTATATAAAATCTTTAAGAAATAAAATAAATAACAATCTGGAAATCCTAAATATAAATACAAGTAACATTCAAACACAAAACACAACGAAACTTTAGAAAACCTCAGCTGGTCATAAGCGTTACCGTGAACACCACCATGCATGTTCTACAATAATAATAATATTACAATCTCGCATATCTGGTCTCAAACGGAACTACAAATATGTTCCTCGTCATTAGACCAAATCAGGTTACGGTGGATGAAACACAAGATTACAAAAACAACAGTATGCCGTTAATCCCTTAGCTCCTGATGTATAGGTGTATTTCAATACCTTCTTTGTGTTTCAACTAATTGATCACGATTATAGCAAAACAGAGGCAATTCAATTCTGTTTCAACTAATTGTAGTCAGTTAGCTTTTACTCTTAACTGTGTTTATTTCTCAGAAGCAAATTTAATTGGCTGGTGTGAGGACTAATTGTAGTTGAGAGCGAGGACGGACGAATATCGATGATTAAGTGCTCAAACTTTCCAATAAGTGTAATGGAACCATTAAAGTATCAATAAGTGTGTCCAAAAAAATAATTATAAACAAGTACTCAACATTTCAAATCATCCATAAATGCTATCCATAGTTGCAGAAAACAAGGCCTATCTTGGCATCGATAAGCAACTTCTATGCAATTATATGTTATTAAAGAATTGATTATTTTTAAGATCTTAACCCTACGATTTATGTTGATTATGTAGTAGTATAGGTGTTGTGTAGGGTGGGAAAATATATTTCTGTGCTGAACATGAAAATTCATCTACTCCAATGACGTCTTCCTACTCAAATCAGATCATATAATGAGATGCTGAGATCGAATAGCCGGCCAACATGAAATCGGTTAAACGTTCCAACCATTTTTTCCGATCTTGCTTGCACAACTTAGGAAGGATTCGATCTCGTGTGGGTTTGGCTAAATTAAAAGAAGATGGAAGATTATCTCCTCCGAAGATGAGATGAGTTCCAAACATTGCCTATGTTCTACATACTGGGCCACCATACAGCTAGTGCAGTTTCCTTGAAATCAATCGAAAATGGCAATGAAGGATGGATAGTATTCAAGTAATTGAATAGCTCTTGTGCTTCATCAAAAATAAGCAGTCTCCTGATCTCGAGTTTCAGATTCCGATCCTAGGTTGGCTGGTTGAAATTCGTATCAAAAACTCTATGAATTTTACACTAATATGAAAAAATGAGTTTATACTTGGTCTAGAAGCCTAACCTAAAGGGAGACTCTCAAAATATTACAAGTGATTTTTGTTGCAACTGACACAAATTTGAAAACCAATAGAGAAATGAATCCTAAATCGAACATGATAAACTAATTATCAAAATCCACATGATAAACTAATTATTAAAATCAACAAGTACGGGAGCCCAGTTTGAAGAGACTAAGTACGGGACCCCAGTTTGAAGAGACTAAACTGAGGCTAAGGAGGTTAAACTAATTAAAGAAAATGAAATAGAAATTTTATGAGAACAACAAATTTACATTAACAACAAATTACATTCCCCAGTTTGAAGAGACTAAACTGAGGCTAAGGAGGTTAAACTAATTAAAGAAAATGAAATAGAAATTTTATGAGAACAACAAATTTACATTAACAACAAATTACATTAAATTTAAATAAAAACAGAGGAAATAAACTGAGTACCTGAAACCAATTTGGAGTAGTCAAAGAGAATAGCACAACAAGGGTTTGCGCTGCAGCAGTGACAAGACCGAACAACTCTACCTGAAACCAATTTGGAGTAGTCAAAGAGAATAGCACAACAAGGGTTTGCGCTGCAGCAGTGACAAGACCGAACAACTCTACCCTTGGCAGGTCCTGTGCATCAAATCATAAATGAATTTACTTAGAGATATACAAAGGGCAGAGAGTATATCTAAATGAATAACTGAATCAAGAAATTGCATTCATCTCAGTCAAGTGGATGTAGCAAAGGATCTTCTGGAACATGCCAAATCCATTGTGCTCATCAACATACTAGAGACCCAAAAAGATTTTCATCCTCTTCTGTCCACAAACAAATTTTAGACATTAAATTTTACCGATTTTCGTCCTCTTCTATCAACATACAGATTTTAGACATTAAATTTTACCCGAGTGTCTGATTTGGAACAGCATACTCTCCATAAAGACACACAAAACAAACACCCAAATGGAGGCACTTTCCAGAAAACATATCACAAACTAACAGTAAATAGAGCATGAGGATGAAAGAGGGTGAAGATTTGGAATTTATAGATACTTCCAGATCTTTTTTCTTTAACATAAAAATAGAAAAAGATATACTTTCTTTTAAAATAAAAAAGAAAAAGAGATACCTGATTCTCTGTAACTCATCCATTTTCTTTGGATTTTTTTAGATCAACAAATATACATCCTTTCACATAAAAAAAAGATATACTTCTTTTAAAATAAAAAAGAAAAAAAGATACCCTTCACTGTACCTCATCCATTTTCTTTGGCTTGTTTGAGATCAACAAATATACATTAGGGCACAGCTTTCACTCCCATTTCATAACACTCGGCTTTCACTCCGACTTTGGAATATACATTAGGGCACGACTTTCACTCCAATTTCCTAACTCTAGGCTTTCATTCCGATTTTTTAGGCATTTCCGCCGAAGTCATCCATCATAATTATTTTTTAGGGAGGTCCCCACTCCCACTTTTTCTAACGGAAAATCTTTTTCATCTCACTCATTTTTCCTAATAATCTAATTGATGTGGTGGTTAATTATTTCAAAAGGAACTTACTATTTGTGTTCATGTTGTTTTCTAAGTGAATAAAATTAGGTAACGAGTTAATTTCTTAAACATTTAAATTTCCATTATTTTTGGAGTTATTTGTTTTTTAATTATTATTATTAATATGTTTTGGTAAGATTTTTAAAACACTATAAGTAAAAGTAAGAATTTAAAAATTAAAATATATTTCAAAAATAATAATTTATAAATTAAAATAGATTTTAAAAAAATGCATGAAATGCTAAAACAAAAAATCAGAAAACATAAAAATATATTAAAACATTATATATTAGGAAAATGTTTTTAATTTAAAGTAAGAGAAAAATAGATGGTAATTTTGTTTGTATTTCATACACAATTGTCAACAAGCTGAATGAAAATGTTTACATAATTTTATGATAACATTTTATCTTCAATGGACATAATGATGGTATATTCATAAAAATAGGGAAATGAAAGCATTGCATTTCAATTTTACATCTTAGCTATGGTAAAATTTAAAAATATGTATAAATATCTTATATTAATAGCATGATATTTTTTTTTTTTTACATTTCAATTATTTTTTTTAACAAAATCAAAATTTTGATATGCTTTTTTTTATCTTAAAATGATAAATGAAATATATATTTAATGTTGAATAGTAAATTTTTATTTATAGTTTTATGAGTTTTAAATTTACTTATATTTAGTTAGTTTTATACACAAAAATCATAATAAAAAATATTTATAACATAAAATTAATTTTAGTGTTTTTTATGTCACATAAATTACTTTTTGTTACCTAATCATATAGGAAAATAATTAAAATTTAAGATGTAATATTTAAAGAAATATTAGAAACAATAAAAAAATATTTTTATGATAATTATAAAGAAAGTATGAAACCTTGCTAACCACCATCAATGTAATTACAGGTGATGCGCCTTTTCATGAATAATGATGAGTAAATTTGAATTAAGAGATAGTAGTAATAAGAGAGAGCAATCTGTGATGGCTATCCCTAATCTTAGTTTAACAACTAAAATATCATAAGTTTTATGACTCTTTAAAAAATCTTTAAATAAAATATTTTAATAATCCTTTAATATAATTGTTTTAATAATAATCTTTTTATAATCATTTTTATAGTGTATGTTTATCTTAGTTATAAATATATGAAATATTTAATTATAATTATAAATTATTTGGTTGTTTCCTTTTAATTTATATCATATATTTTTAAGATTGATATTTCTTGTATTTTAAAATTAATCTTCTAACATATAAATGAATTAAAACCTTTATATTCTATAAAAATATCTATTATATTTCAAGCAAAATTGATTTTAAAAATGCTTGAAGAATACCAAAACATGTATTCATCCAATTAAAATTTATTTTGAATGCGTGAATGGATAATATATTCCCATATACATAGTTATTTATTACCTCAATACAAATTTATCACGATAAGCTTGAGTATATTCCTTGCATAACCTACCAAATAGATTTTATTTTTCTGTAATAAGTGCCTTACATTATTGATATTTCTTGTGACTTAACATTAGATTGAAAAATAATAAAAATATTTACATTAAAAAAGAATCAAATTAATAACAATGATAAAAAAATTGAATTCCTTTTTAGTTCTTTAGTACAACGAAAATGTGTAATTCTTTAACTAGCTAACATGAAATTGAGATTACATTTAAATTAATATTCATATTAAATAATAAGTAAATAAACAAAATATTTTAATGTCCATAATATCTAACAAAATTTTATTTTGATTTGAGA
The DNA here is from genome assembly GCA_000404065.3 of Pinus taeda. NCBI lineage: Eukaryota > Viridiplantae > Streptophyta > Pinopsida > Pinales > Pinaceae > Pinus > Pinus taeda. The sequence continues at coordinate 6,200 of APFE030890980.1, read as the reverse complement.
GATATAAAATAATTAAAAAAATATTGTTGCATTTTTCCTTTTCAATATTGGGAAGATGTTTAATTCATTTATTTAGAATTATTTCAGTACCAAAATTGGATAAAATATTTGAATATTCATACCAAAAAATATATTTCAATATCAAATCTATACATATTCCAACAAAGATAGAGTGAAAGAAATATTATGATGTTGATAATATATAAAATAGTTTATTGTGAACCTTAAATAAAATAAATTTACATATATTTTTTGTAAGCTTGTGAGGAACTTCACATTAGCAAAAATGTTGTACAAAATTTACACAACCAGGTGGAACCATCAGGTTTAGAACCATATTCCCAGCATGGGGAACCAAATAGGTCATTGCTTGAAAGTTAGGATCAAACAAATATCTATTCCTGCACAAATCAAAATTTAGTAGCATACATAACTAATTATCTTAATACAGGAAAATCATGTGAGAATTTTGTTGAGTGCTAAGCATACAATCCATTCAAAAAGTCATTTCAAAAAAAAAAATTCCTTTGGAGGTTGTTGAGCCATAAGTGTGTTGTTGGGCCACAATTGTCCTAGTGCATCTTCTGGTTCATCCTCAATGATAAGAAAACCATAAGAATGCAACAATTTCTATGCTTGTGCCTTATTAGCTCCTCCACTCACTCAACATTTTAGTTTCATATCGTCAATCGTGATTGAAGGGGAAGGTACTAGGGGAAGTAGGTGAGATTCTTGGGAGCTATTTTGAGAATAGGGGAGTGTGATAGGAGAGAAGGACATGTTGAAGTAGTTGATAAGGTCTCGTAGAGATTCGTGGAGACTACTAATTCATTAGAATTAACATCCTTCCTTATGGAAGCTTATTTGGCTTGTTGTTGGTTCCATATTGTCTCACTAGTAAACTTTTGAGGCCCAATGCCCATCACCTAGGCACCATAATTAGTCATCTTCCATGGAGGATACATTATGTGGTATACCTTCATGAATATTTGGGATGAAGAGATTAGAGATTTTGTCAAATTCTACACCATGGGGATGACACTCACTACCACATCCATCAACTCCATTAGTTACACAACCACTCTCCTAAACCATAGTAGCAGGTGGGAGAATGAGGATGAGGAATTTAGAATCACTGAGGGAATGGTAGCTTTTCTTTAGGAAGGAAATAAGAGTATGACAAGGTGAGTGACGAAGCATGAGAAATTTGGGTGACAAAAGAGACATGAAATATTTAGACAAAATAATTGTTTTCCATTGCCAGGTAGGTTAATGAGGCATTAGTGTTAAGTACAAGGAGATCACACAGAGGATATGGAGTACTGGATTAGGCATCATGAAAATCGATGGATTAGCTGACTGAGTGGGCATACCAAACGTGGATGAGAGCCATTGCTTATGTGAGTGCATGGTGATGGTAAATGCATTAAAGAAAACCATCAATTTCCACACAAATTGGGGGAATTTTATATCAAATTAACATATATAAAGAGAAAAAAATTAAATGTAATATATTTTTTCCTCTGTTCAAAATTATTTTCCACTCAATAATATCATGGACATGTTAAATTTATTTAATACATAATAAAATTTCATATCAAACATTTAGAAATTATTGATGGCAAGAAGAAATTTATTGTAAAAATAATTAAATAAAGCGAAGGATATTTCTCATTTAATTAATTTGTGTTTTCTAATTCAATGACATCATGGAGATGTATAATTCCTTTAGTATTTGATATGACTTAGAATTAAAATACATTAAAAAAAGGGAATATTGACAACTTTGTATTTAATACATAAAAGAATTGAAAAAAGTATAACTAATGATCAAAACTTTTAACGGTGTCTATCTCAAAATGAAGGAGATGTGTAATTTTTTCTTTATTTATCTTGGAGTTGAAATATGGCATGAATGTGTGTGTCTGTGTGTCTATGTTGTAGTAGTATAGATAAATATTCCAATTTCAACTATCTATATATAGGTAAATGAAAAAGTAAATTATGATTAAAACATTTTAGTGGTTAGTAAGTCAAAATGGGAAAACATGGGGAATAAATGGGGAGAGGAGCCATAGACAAGTGGCATATGATAACCAAAAGCTTATAGAGACATGTGAATGATATTATTACCTAAACGATAGGTTTTCTACAGAAGCCAATTTTTCTAGTTATGGGAGTTTGGGAAGGTGGTAGGGGAATGTTGAATATGCATAGACCCCAACCTATGTATGCTCATTCAAGTGGTTCCTTTAGAGTGAAATAATAATTTAAGCTAGAGGGGCTTGTGCTTTGGTCGCTATGGTGTGCTAACTTACACAGTTTGGCACCTCGGTGAGCTGAAGGGCAGTGAGCTATCATTTGGATCGTGAGAAGTGGTGAGGACAAGAGCGCTACTAAATTTTCTTGTTGTAGGAGTTAAAATGGGATGGTTTTATTATCTTCCTTGTCTAGTAATAAATATCTCTCTACCTCTAAGCCCTAGTAGTTCCTTTGTAAATGGAAGTTTGGATGAGGCGGCCGTCTATTCTTTCTGGGTTTCCTCATGTTTATGATCTCAAGAATATTTCATGGTCTCTGTCATCTTTAGTGGTATTTGTTGTTTGTCTCTATATCTATATTTCCTTGGGACTGAGATTGGTAGTTTGAGGTCTCAAGCTCACTATCTCTATCCTTGGTTTCTTGGGGTACACTATTCAAGAGGAAATCTTGTAATCATGGGGTTTCTTGTTTAGTAATATTGGCTGAAGAATATGTAATTTTTTACCATTTTTATCTTATTGAGTTTTGAAGTGGGACTCCATTACCAAGCTACAACATTTGGGTGGTTGAATTAAATTGGTCTATGTGGTATGGATTATATAGTGGAATTCTTAGATGAAGGGGCCATGTCAGGTGAGTTGGACGACCTCAAGAAGTCTTGGTTGACCATGACAAGTGGGTGGGAGAAGTTGAAGGTTATGGGGGCGTTGAGGTTATTTGTGAGGGTGAATTGGCCGATGAACATGTTTCCTAAAATAGCCATGTGGAAGCACCACCATATTTAGAATTTGTTTATAGGCAATTGTAGGTTATTACCACACTGTTCGAGGAGATAGGGAAATAGAGACATGATGAATAGAATGAGGTGATAACATTCATTGTTAACATAAAACATAATAAACAAGAAATTATCAACAAGATGCCTTCACTTATTATGAGCCAAATATGGACGAATAAGTTAATAGATCATATTGAGGGTCATATTAACCACTTAGAGATGTATGTTTACGGGGCCCCTAGATCCTCAAACATTTTTAATTATGGATATGAACTGGAACCCCCTCACAGTACATGATGGAAGTTCTTTTCATATGTATTCTATTTGTGTTTTTGATGCTTTTTGCATTTAATTTATGGACACAATGTAAATTTTTGCACTTTGGTATCATCTTTTGTATATTTCTCCTAGTTAATAAATTTGGTAGGAATGAGATCAGGGGAGAAGAAGGCCTCAAAAGAAATTTTTGCAATATTTTAAATAACTAAGAGAAGCTACTTGATAAAAAAAATATGAAGGGTAAATTTCCAGTTTGGGTTATAACCATAGCTTTAAAACGGTGGTTGGTTTCATGTGTTTCACATGTCATTTCATCATAGATTTCCATTCAAAATGTTATGTTTCTCCTTGTTGGAATTACATATCGGATGTTCTGATAAAATTATATATAGTTGGAACCTTTAGTGATTACATAACGACTAGGTGAATTTGAATGTCATTTAGGACACTCTATACTACTTTATTTTGTCACATTCTATAATACTTTACTCAAATTTTTTTACCCTCTATTTTGCTTACTATTATATATGAATATTATGGCTTCTAGTTTTTGTCTTATGGAAACACTTCTTACTTTAAAGAATTTATGAAAATGTTCCAGTTCACATCATCAAAGTAGTGATATTGGATTATTCCACAATAGATATAATATATTAATCTATTACAGCATTTATGATAAAACAAATTTCATTCTCCATGTCTTGGTCCATTCCTTGGGAAAATAGTGCCAGCCCCATAGTTTTCCAAGTGATTTATAATCATATCATTTATATGTCCGTGATAGTACTTATTCACAATACATGTCAATCAAATAAGTGATTATATTCTCCATATAAATTGGCATTTTATTTATACCTTATTGATTGTGGGTATTATTCTTCTTCAATCTAATAATTTATTATACACTCCATATAGATTTGCATTTACTTCTCAATTGAATAATAATTTTGTATGTAATATTTCAAAAAATAGATTTATTTTAATATTTATATTAGAGATAATTTTTAACCTTATCTTATTGGAAAGCTAATACTTCTCTAAATTCCTAAATACTTCTTCTTTTGGCATTTAATTCTATAATTATTAATATATATTTTTCAATAATCAATGAATTGATGAGCATGTCATCATATTGTTCTTCTTTATTTATTTTAAACATATACCATGCTTTTTTCTATCTTTTATTTTATTTTTTAATTTATATAGATAGTTTAAATAAAATAAATAATTATAAAAAAGTCAATAGTATTTTGTCATTTTAGTTATGCTAAATACAAACATACATCTAGTTAATTTTTCAAATGTAAGCAAAAAGTCCTCAAGATGTGAGGTAAGGGCTAATGAGTGCTCCATATTATCACATAGAGGCCATCAAAGGTGTCTTCATGCCAATACATCATGACCAAAAGGTGCCCTACATCACCCTTGGAAGAGGAAAAGGGATGATGTGGAATTAACTAGCTCAAGCGTTGTCACTCCAATGTGATGTACAAGCCCTATCTTGTAATCTTAAGGATGACCATCATCATATATTGGGTGGATCAGGTGATTTGCATCAAATAATATCAACACCATGCTAGGGAAATCCTACGTTCACTAGCCAAATCATTAATATCTCAAATGCTAAGCATCATGGGCCCAATGTTCTAGAATTTGGGGATTCCTTGTAGTGTAAAGAACTATACAAATCCTTCAATTAGTATAATTCTCTATCATAGGTAGGAAACTCTACACCATCAAAACTAATCTCTCTCTTTTCTACTTTGGATCCTCTAGCTTGTACTCCACTACTCACGACGTGGGGAAATCACCTACAACATTTTCTATTGTTGTGATGTCAAACATCTCACAAAATATCCTTATAATCAAGTGTCGGTCAGTTAATAACTAGGTAACTCAACCCATAAATACATCATAGAGGACTATACTTAATTTTAGATACACAAACAATACTTCACACAATGATCAACATCAAGTATCTATGTAGACCAAGTGTCATGTTGTTGTTCCCTCTCTTATATTTGTGATACATAGTCGGATAACCCTATTATGTGTTTCTAACACTCAAGGGGAAGTTGTAGGTCCCATTCCAACCCATTAGTCCATGTGCACAACTATAGATGGTGGGAATGTATTGGGAAAGACTTCATGACTAGGTGCCATAGATAAGTGACTAGCTAACGGTTGTCCAACATATATAGTGTATATATGTAAGTAGGGATTAGTCATGGAGGCACTAGTTACTATATTCCTAGAATTATATTTCCACCACTCTATGACACCATTTACGTCTTTATAATAATTCATTGATATGGTTGGATAGTTTACAATCCCAAGTTTTCATTTGATAAATCTAAATTTGTTACAAAAATAAAAGTTACAAGACAATTTTCAAAATATTAAAAAATTTCTACGAGAATTATTTCGTAAAATGTTATTTGGTAACTTTTATTTAAATTTACCAAAATGTTGTAGACCCTAAATACTAAACCCAAAACCCCAAACCTTAAACCCTAAACCCTAAACCCTAAACCCTAATCATTTTATAACATTTTAAAAAGTATTTTGAAACTTTGATTTAAGTGTTTATTAGAAGCATTTACTAAAGTCTTATAAACCCTAAAACCTAACCTCTAAACCCCAAACCCTATACTCTAAATCATAAACCCTAAACCCTAAACCTTAAACCCTAAAACCAAAATCATGAACATTAAACGCTAAACCCTAAGGATTTTATAACATTTTAAAAAGCGTTTTGTAATCTTTATTTAAGTGTTTATTAAAAGAATTTATGAAAGTGCTATAAACCCTCAACCCTAAACAGTGAACCACAAACCCTAAACCCTAAACCCTAAACTCTAAACCTTAAACCCTAAACCCT
>APFE030890973.1:0-16778 GCA_000404065.3 Pinus taeda | reverse complement strand
TCTAGAATGATAGAATCCAAACTTCCAAACCCAAGTTACCCAACCAAATGGCAAGCAAATGCCAAAAACAATGGAAAAACATAAACAATGTTTAAAAAACATGAAAACAAAAAAAAAATTTGGTTCCCATAGCCATACCAAGCTACCCATCCCAAATCAATGAAGAAATACAAACAATTCTTTAAACACAATGAAAACAAAAAAAAATGGTGCCCATATGAAGTTTTTCAACAAAAAAAAATTAAAAACATAGAAAAACATTGTTTTGAAACAATGAAAACTAAAAAAAATCAACCTACATACCGATTCTACGGTGAAAATGGCGATATCCTCTCGAAATAGTGAGCGATCTCCTCTGGAATCAGCAAAATCGCCCTCAAGGTCCTCTCTCCCAGCTGAGAAGCTCTCCTCCGCCGCGCGCTGTCCAAATGGGCAAATGATTTTTCATTTTTCCTATTTAAAAACCCGCTGCCGCCCGACCCCGCGATTTTTACCGTAAAAATCGCGATTTTTTCGAAAAAATCGGCAAAAAAAAAATTCCCGCGATTTTTTCGTTTAAAAATCGCGATTTAATCGGCATGGGAAAAAACTCACGATTTTTTCAAAAACGCGCGATTGAATCGCAATTTTCACAACACTGGGCTAGAGTCCAGTCAATTGTAACTAAGAGTATTTAAGTTGTATATGCTATTGATAAGTATATTGGTCAAAGGAAGGTGTTGATGATGCATGAACAGTGAAATTATTACAGAGGGTTTTATGAGCATTTTCATGAAGTTTGTTAGCTAGTCAAGATTGTCTAAATCTGTAACAAAAGCACCTTGCACATCAACATTCAAGACTGTCTATGAATCAAGCAGTCCTGAGCCCTATACAAACATGAGGCAGAGACTATCTGTGATCTGTTCATATGAAACAGCATTTGTTGCTGTATTTGGATTCACTAGTTAGCAGATGACTTCAAGTAATTGACATTTGTACCAGTAACTTCATAACAGTGGCAGATATTAAAGGAGCAGAAAATAGTGTTAACAATACTACAGTGACAACAATGGAAGCATTGAAGAATTGATGGCTTCCAGTTGTAGATGCCTATACCTGTTTAAGTGTGTGAAACTTGGTTTGATAGCATGTGCCTGACAGTGATCCATTTGCAATGATACTTGACAAAAGTGTTTAATGTGATTTATGGCAGCAACTCGATGATGCATCACAGTGACCCTATGACAAGTGACAGTATGAAGTATGGCAGTGCTTTGAGTTGAAGTACAGAAGCAGTAGCAGTAGTGGCAGCAGTGGACAGTAGCAGTAATGGCAGTAGTGGACAGTAGCAGAAGTCGAAGTGAACAGTAGTAGGAGTGAAGAGTAGCAGCAGAGACAGCAGATCGTGACAGTATCAGATGTGGAGCATATGGTAGTTGGGCCATTGTCCCCGGAACGGGAGCCCAAACTCATTAGGGAGCGTTGGCTTCCTTCCAGCCTTTGCTGGTAAAACCCTTGGGGAGTCTTGTACTTCCTTCCAGTTCATCTGGTAAATTTGTATGTAAACCATACATAACAAAGCTTGTTGAGCAAAATCTCCTGTGTACTAATTCTATGTGATGTGATCCTGTTTTTGTTTTGTTGCTCTGAATGTTTGAAAGAAACTAACCAATTATAAAAATTAAGAAAATATTGATTCACAATTTCACCCCCCTCCCAGTATTTCCAACATGATCCAGATGATTGACCAATCTTAATTGTAAATTTGTTCTCTCACCTTACCAAGGAGATTTATTTTTAGCCTTAGTCCACTGGGACTTCCCCATAAGGCCTTAGAGTTAGAGAAGGGGCAATACATGGAAGAACTAGACTGAAATAGTGTGTTCATTCTCCCTTTACTGTACTTAATGCTTTCCACATCATATTATAGGCCCTTGATACCATCTCCATTCTTCGGGTTCAAATGTCATTGGTTCATTGGGATTTCGCAATCTCCTATCCAAATTCTTGGATAAGGCCGAAAAACATTGCGATGGAGGTTGATGCAGCGAAAAGAATGGAAAAGCATAATATGGCCACAAAGAAAAAAAGAAAACCAAAATGCAAAAGATGGTGTGGACTTAAGATGGCAAATGGGAAAAATCCTAGCATGAGCTCTACGCTCCTCATTAGCCATCACCTGGTTCCTGAAAACTTGATGCTCCATCTCACCAAAAGGAACCCTTGCATGTCCCAACTCTAATGAGCAATAAACTACTTCATCTTAAGGAGTAAATTGCAATGTTGCGAAAATCGCGATCGGGATCAAATCGGCGAGGGGAAAAAATCGGAAAAAAATAAATAAAAATAAATAAATAAAAAATTGGGAAAATTTGAAAAATACAAAAATATTCAATTTTTTTCAATTTTTTTAATATCTTAAGCATCTACAACATAAAATAATTGCATTGACACATAAATATGATAAAACAACTAATATATAAGATGTGTAATATCATTTCTAGTGCTACATCACACATAACAGTGAATCATGTCCTGAATAGTAAGTCCTAACTCTTGAGTCCCAACTCAGCCTCAAAATATCAACAAAAAATATAATAATGTATCTCATGTCATGAGTCATAATGTCATATACAATTAAATGAACCAAATAACTAATACTACCAATTTTCTCTGCCCCTCTTGCGAGAAAATGCAATAGCTTTCCCTTTCCCTCTAGATGTAGATGTCGATGGAGTTGGCAGTGGATTCTGTTGTGCTCTAGAAGCTTAAGAACTAGGCGCTTCAGGAGGTAGACCACATCCTCTACTGGTCGCAGGGGTAGCCTAGGTAGGTGGTGTCGCCTCCTCCTCCTGTTGCATCTCCTCCTCCTCCTCCTCTGCCCCCTCTACGCCTTCCACTACCTCTTGCTCTAACCAATCATCGGCAGACTCCATGAGAGGCCTCTCGGCCTCAACCCTCCATGCAGCAGTGGTGTCAATCCTATCTAATGAGATGGCCTCCATATTAGGTATCCTCTCAAGTTGCCTCACCCACAATCCAAGATTGTAGTAGACGTAGACCATGTCATTAAGTCATCAACATTCAAGATTGTCTATGAAACAAGCAGTCCTGAGCCCTATACAAACGTGAGGCAGAGACTATCTGTGATATGTTGATATGAAACAGCGTTTGTTGCGGTATTTGGATCCTAGTTGATAAGAATATGGAAGTAAGTTTAAAATGCCTTGGCTAGAGTCCAGTCAATTGTAACTAAGAGTATTTAAGTTGTATATGCTATTGATAAGTATATTGGTCAAAGGAAGGTGTTGATGATGCATGAACAGTGAAATTATTACAGAGGGTTTTATGAGCATTTTCATGAAGTTTGTTAGCTAGTCAAGATTGTCTAAATCTGTAACAAAAGCACCTTGCACATCAACATTCAAGACTGTCTATGAATCAAGCAGTCCTGAGCCCTATACAAACATGAGGCAGAGACTATCTGTGATCTGTTCATATGAAACAGCATTTGTTGCTGTATTTGGATTCACTAGTTAGCAGATGACTTCAAGTAATTGACATTTGTACCAGTAACTTCATAACAGTGGCAGATATTAAAGGAGCAGAAAATAGTGTTAACAATACTACAGTGACAACAGTGGAAGCATTGAAGAATTGATGGCTTCCAGTTGTAGATGCCTATACCTGTTTAAGTGTGTGAAACTTGGTTTGATAGCATGTGCCTGACAGTGATCCATTTGCAATGATACTTGACAAAAGTGTTTAATGTGATTTATGGCAGCAACTCGATGATGCATCACAGTGACCCTATGACAAGTGACAGTATGAAGTATGGCAGTGCTTTGAGTTGAAGTACAGAAGCAGTAGCAGTAGTGGCAGCAGTGGACAGTAGCAGTAATGGCAGTAGTGGACAGTAGCAGAAGTCGAAGTGAACAGTAGTAGGAGTGAAGAGTAGCAGCAGAGACAGCAGATCGTGACAGTATCAGATGTGGAGCATATGGTAGTTGGGTCATTGTCCCCGAAACGGGAGCCCAAACTCATTAGGGAGCGTTGGCTTCCTTTCAGCCTTTGCTGGTAAAACCCTTGGGGAGTCTTGTACTTCCTTCCAGTTCATCTGGTAAATTTGTATGTAAACCATACATAACAAAGCTTGTTGAGAAAAATCTCCTGTGTACTAATTCTATGTGATGTGATCCTGTTTTTGTTTTGTTGCTCTGAATGTTTGAAAGAAACTAACCAATTATAAAAATTAAGAAAATATTGATTCACAATTTCACCCCCCTCCCAGTATTTCCAACATGATCCAGATGATTGACCAATCTTAATTGTAAATTTGTTCTCTCACCTTACCAAGGAGATTTATTTTTAGCCTTAGTCCACTGGGACTTCCCCATAAGGCCTTAGAGTTAGAGAAGGGGCAATACATGGAAGAACTAGACTGAAATAGTGTGTTCATTCTCCCTTTACTGTCCTTAATGCTTTCCACATCATATTATAAGCCCTTGATACCATCTCCATTCTTCGGGTTCAAATGTCATTGGTTCATTGGGATTTCGCAATCTCCTATCCAAATTCTTGGATAAGGCCGAAAAACATTGCGATGGAGGTTGATGCAGCTAAAAGAATGGAAAAGCATAATATGGCCACAAAGAAAAAAAGAAAACCAAAATGCAAAAGATGGTGTGGACTTAAGATGGCAAATGGGAAAAATCCTAGCATGAGCTCTACGCTCCTCATTAGCCATCACCTGGTTCCTGAAAACTTGATGCTCCATCTCACCAAAAGGAACCCTTGCATGTCCCAACTCTAATGAGCAATAAACTACTTCATCTTAAGGAGTAAATTGCAATGTTGCGAAAATCGCGATCGGGATCAAATCGGCGAGGGGAAAAAATCGGAAAAAAATAAATAAAAATAAATAAATAAAAAATTGGGAAAATTTGAAAAATACAAAAATATTCAATTTTTTTCAATTTTTTTAATATCTTAAGCATCTACAACATAAAATAATTGCATTGACACATAAATATGATAAAACAACTAATATATAAGATGTGTAATATCATTTCTAGTGCTACATCACACATAACAGTGAATCATGTCCTGAATAGTAAGTCCTAACTCTTGAGTCCCAACTCAGCCTCAAAATATCAACAAAAAATATAATAATGTATCTCATGTCATGAGTCATAATGTCATATACAATTAAATGAACCAAATAACTAATACTACCAATTTTCTCTGCCCCTCTTGCGAGAAAATGCAATAGCTTTCCCTTTCCCTCTAGATGTAAATGTCGATGGAGTTGGCAGTGGATTCTGCTGTGCTCTAGAAGCTTAAGAACTAGGAGCTGCAGGAGGTAGACCACATCCTCTACTGGTCGCAGGGGTAGCCTAGGTAGGTGGTGTCGCCTCCTCCTCCTGTTCATCTCCTCCTCCTCCTCCTCCTCTACCCCCTCTACGCCTTCCACTACCTCTTGCTCTAACCAATCATCGGCAAACTCCATGAGAGGCCTCTCGGCCTCAACCCTCCATGCAGCAATGGTGTCAATCCTATCTAATGAGATGGCCTCCATATTAGGTATCCTCTCAAGTTGCCTCACCCACAATCCAAGATTGTAGTAGACGTAGACCATGTCATTAAGTCGTTGGGACTCCAACCTGTACAAAGATCATAAAATAATAATTATAAAAAAAATATTATTTAATCAATTCAAAAAATTAATTGGAAATTTGGAATATTTTATGTTTTAAGTTTAACATGTTGCGCTTCTTGTTGTGTATTTTTTCAAATACACTTCAGTTGCACTCGCATCCTGAGGAGCTACATGTTTCGTTGAGGATTTGAATGGCAAACTTTCGCAGATGGGGTACTCTAGCACCATAGATTCTCCATCATGAATCTACAACAAAATTACAAATAAGATAAACATAAGAAAAAAAATGAAACCCCCATGTTATATGATGCCCACACAACTTGCAAGACAAGTTTGATCTATCAACCCCTCTATCAGGTTCACCAAATTCCCATAGAGGATCCAATTTCCTTGGCATGTTTGTAACTTGATTGAACTCTTGAGTTTTAATATAAAATGAAGTTTGAAGTTGAAATTTGAAACTTGAACCTATGGCACAAGAAGAATTGCAAGTTACAAAAATTAAAAAAATAATTACATACATGACACAACACATTGAATTTTTGACAAAAAAAAACTCAACTCACTCCAACAATAGTAGAAAAAATGCACATTCAAACCCAATCAAAAATGATGCAAAAAAATAGAGCACAAGAAAAAATTAAACTAGTAAACCTAACAATCAAGTTTTTGCATCTTTTACCAAAATGAACTCTCTCCACTCTATGCAACAAAAATAAAGAAAAAAACACAATCAAATCCACTCAAAAATCATTGATAATCGATGGGTTATAGAAACCCAAGCAAAAACAAGAAAAAACCAAAAAAAATGGCCAAATTTGGTGCCCATACCTGGAAACCACGATTTGCCGAAGAAATTTGGTCCAAACACGAATTTCTCTTGCTTGGGATGCTAAAATTTTATGTTTTTCTCCTCTTCCCTAGTAGTTGCCTTCCTCTCCTCCTCGGCTCTCAAACAAGTCCGTTGTCTGCTAAAAATGACAAATAAAACCCATGGAATCGCTTTTAAAACGCGTTGTCCTAGAGGTCCACGATTTTTGCTTATCGAATCGCGATTTTTTCAACGATTTTTTCGAATAAAAAAAATTAATTAATTAATTAAAAAACAAACAAACAAACAAAAAAATTCATAAAAATCAGGCGATTTTATCGGCAAAGTTAAAAAATCGTGATTTTTTGAAAACATCATGATTAAATCGCGATGTTCGCAACACTGGTAAAATGAATGTTATATCATAAAGGGCAAGCTTTGATCCTTGAGCTTTGCACCAGATTACGAAGCATTATCAAAAAGAAATAAAAGGCGTAACAGAGGAGTAGGAAAAGAAGCCCGAGTAGGGTAACTCATGCATCCGAAATTGCTCCCTCCATTACATTTATACACTCAGAATGTGGAATCTAATTAACTAGCCCCCTAACCATGGCACTTGGCCATAAATTCTTTCCCCTCCATAGTCACTTACATCAACACCTATTGTTTGAAGGGTCAACCTCGAAAATGCCACCTTCCCTTGGGAGCTGGAAGAACCTAATAGGGTTGAATAATTACCCACCCCTACAAAGGTAGGGAACAAATTTATGGGGCTTGGTCTAGTTAGATATTCGAAGGTGATCTCAGTTTGAAATATTAAAATGCCCTTAATGCTTAAGTATGGTCCACTTAAATGCATTTGTGAACTTTAGTCTCCAATGAATGGTTGCTTTCACTTGAGTTTGAGTTGATATTGCCAAGTGGTCCAGAGCAGCATAGGCCTTGAGGGCACCCTACTCGACATGATGCCCAGGCCATACATTACATTCTAGAGAGCATGATGACTTAGAAAATGCAACATTGCCCAATTTCAGCAGAGCATTGGGCCTTTTCATGACTTGAGCAGTTGTATATAAATCCCAGAGCACCCCCAACAGCCAGAATGTTGGGCTTCTCTTGCCTAACATGGAGAAGTCTTGATTTCTACCAGTGGACCCAGCATGCCCCTAGGATGGCCTTAACACTACTTGATGGGCATGCCATGATCCAAGGCCCAGATGAGGATGGTCATCCTTAGAATGATCAAGGAAGGGCTTGTTGCACTTGACGGAGCCCTAACGCTGGAGAGAGGAGGCACCACGTTGCTCAATTAGCACCCATGTATATGATGTGTGGCACCCAAATCTAGGTTTTGGACCCTTGGATCTACTTTGATGCATGATTTGAGAATTTCCCTCAAATGGAAGATGATCATGATGCTTGGAGACATTTTTAGCCTTGACTTTGCCTTGATGGAGCATTTGGAGCCCTAAAAGGGCATGACACCATCACCTTTTTTAGTCTATGGCTCACACGTGTGGGCTTCTCTTGGCATATTTTGTTGTAAAGCTAGTGGGTCAACTTGTAACCCAATTTTACTTTTTGCCCATTCAAAAACAAACATGTATAGGGGCTTTTAGTTAGAACTAACAAGAGGTAGACCTCATATAAATAGAGGATCACCTCTCCCATTTTTTTCATCATCTCTTATGGATCAAAAATTATAAAACTTTATCCTTTTCTCTCTCTTGAAAATTTGGCCCTTCAAATCAAATCACTAGGTTTAGGGTTTCGAGCCAAATTCAACTAGGGCATGAGCGTTGAGTTGATTGTTAGTTGCTTCACCTTGTTGTGCCTTAAAATCAAAATCTAACAATTTGCATGGTTAAAAGTGCTTCCCTATGGCTAACGTCATCCACCCTAGGCAATTCTAGGTCTTCAAAAACCCTAATTCTACATTAAGGCTTCAACTTAGGGGTCATTTGAAGGTTTGTTGCTTCTTTTGTTGATCATACCTTTTAAGCAAACGTTTTCTCTCCACTTGATCCCTAGTTGTGCTATTGTTGAATCATACATTAGAAACCCTAGGCTACAAGTCTCTCTTTTTGGGGCTCTTCATAGGTACATTATTCCTTATCACACATAATTGAGCCATGTTCCTAGCATGAGTACCTTAACTAAGCCTATTGAATTGTCACCATTGAACCTTTGACCTAGAATACCCCCTTAGGTGACCTGTTATGGGAAGCCTCCCGTGTGGTGAAATTCAACTAAAGAGCAAAAGGTGGAGTTTTGAGGTGACAATAGTATCTACCTCATTATTGTATCTTAATTTGGCTCTCATCTTGTGAGGCATCTCACAAGACATGCTAGATCTGAGGCACTAGTGCCCATAATTAGCATCAAAATTATGCATCATTTTTTAGCAAATTTTCCACATTTAAAACAGATTTTCACTTGTAATTTGGATTTAATCACATATTTTAGACAAGCCAACAAGTTTTTATTACAACTTTTGTTGTCACTAATTACTCTTTGATTTACAATTAACACCTCAGATTATTTAGGGTAAAAAACCCAAGTTTGTGAGCAC
Source organism: Pinus taeda (assembly GCA_000404065.3). NCBI lineage: Eukaryota > Viridiplantae > Streptophyta > Pinopsida > Pinales > Pinaceae > Pinus > Pinus taeda. Next base: position 7,754 of record APFE030890973.1, on the reverse strand, counting down.
TAACTTCAAAATGAGAGGAGGTAAACAAGATGGCACTGCTTATTTCCTATAATTATCCAAACTACCTTCCTTACAAGGCAGGAATTTCTAGGTACACAACACTTTGTTTATAACTTTATATTATGTTTGTACCAAGTTGTTTGGCTACTAGTCTTCACTAACCATTATTATAGAGTTGGGCCATGATGACCCTTATTAAACACACCAATAGATTTACTGTTACTAACACTAGTTAGGATCACCTAGTACTTAAATGTGACCATTGTTATATTTTCATATTAATGTCGATATTGAAAAAATTGGCTTTGCAGCATGGGGAGTTCTTGTGAAAATCCCCTTGAAATGCAACAACTGGAATTTATTCTTCTAACTGATTAATTATGCAGTTTATTTTGTTACGGCAAAATAACGAATAAATCACACTGCAATTTCTTCACCATAAAAATATTGCGGAAAATAAACTGGAGCAGAGAAAATATATGAACACACACACACAATGAAAATGTCACCGTTATTTTTGGACAAATGTCCCCAGAAAAACCCAATGTGGGAAAACTAGTGCAGTAGATGAGGGTTTTATTATTATTATGCAACAGTGAAATTTGAGTACAATCTGGAAGTCAAATTGTTAATCCTCGGCAAATAATCTGGCCAAAATTATTACGGGAATTCTTCCCTTCTCCCAAGCAATCCTGCAACCAATTGTTGCTCAAAAACTGGCCCCAAAATACCCCTGTGCAAGCCTCTGCGCAACCTATAACTCGCAATGCCCTGAACTACCTCTAAATCAAACGTCCTCCCTGACACTGTTGCTGGAAGTGATTCTCCGGCCCTCTAGAAAATTATCCCGATATCCAACACCTAAATCAAACTCCTCCTCAGTCAAATCGAATTGCACTGTAAAGCTGCTTGCGCAGTCCCTACACAACCTATAACTCACACTGCCCAGAACTGCCTCTAAATCAAACTCCCTGCCTAATGTTGCAGTTGGAAGTGATTCTCTGGCCCTCTAGAAAATTATCCCGGCCTCCAACACCTGAATCGAACTCCTCCTCAATCAAATCAAATCGCCCTCTAAAGCTATCTGTGCAGTCCCTGCGCATCCTCTAGTGGAATAACTCAACCTCTTGTCGTTGCCTCTCCAGAATTCACTTATGTTCCACCCTATCACTCTTGCGTCCCTTATGGCTCAAACTCTTCTTCCCTGTTCGACCTCTGCAACTAGATAGCTCAATTTGCCAAGGAACTCGACCTCACAAGTGTGTCATCTCCATCCCCTTCAAGTTGCTCTTATAATCTCTCGTTGGTGAACCAACTACCATAATTAGATCCCCCTCAATGACTAAGATCATCTCAAACTCAATTCGTGTGAGTTTCTAGAGCATTCTCACATTTCTCAATTAATTGTTGTTACTTAATCACTTTTCCTAAGTTAGACTTAGGAAATATTTAATTATTTATTAATTTACTTAACTGAGTTGTCTTTGGGTATTTTCTCCCAAAACCTTTTCTGAGTTTTGGAGATCTTGTGTTTCTTAGCCTCTCTGACCAAAGTCGAGACTAGAACACCTATCTGATGCTACAAAAACTAACAATTCTAGGCTTTACTCTCTCTCGAACCTAAGATATTCCTCTTATATGAAGGTCCACATATAGCTTTACTTCAAATCTTTTGAGCTATGCTACATTTGGTGTTCTCTCCCATCTAGCATACTTCTTGAAGGAAGGGAATGCAGGTCATATATCAAAAGGTACACTAAACATTTATGTAATCATGTGTTTTCATTTAATTTTGGGGCATACAAAAAGGTACACTAAACATTTATGTAATCGTGTGTTTTCATTTAATTTTGGGGCATACCAATATGGATCACAGGCCAATCTAGATGATTTACTACTCTTGATTGTATCCTTGTTCCCATGCTTCCCCTCGGAGATTATCCTTTGTCCCTAGTCCGGTGTGAACTCCCCTAAGGCGCCCTTCCTTAGAAGCGACACTAATAGGAGGCACCAATTGATATAGTCTGCCCAAGGTAATCCATCCATATCACCTTCCACTTCTCCCTAATATCCACTTCCATTCTTTGGGTTGATTATCATCAATCATTGGGACTAGCACACTATATCCTCATCACTAAGAGAGGGCCCAAAAAATTTCCATAAGAGGTTGACGTAGCTAAAAGAAAGATTAAAGCATATGAAGCCACAAGTGAAAGAAAATGAAAAATGCAAAAGATGGTTGGGACATATATAAGCATGTGGGCAAACACCTAACATGAGCTTTATCCCCCTCATTAGCCATCACCTAGTTCCTAAGAATTTCGTGCTCTATCTAAATAAAGTAACTCATGAATGTCCCAACCTCGATGAGCAATAAACTGCTATATCTTTAAGGTGTAGAAAAGCAGCAAGCAAGCTAGGTCACCTAAGCTATGCAAGAAAGAAAAATATATCATCAAAGTAAAAGGCACACCAAAGGGGTGAAAAAACAGGCCGAGTAAAGGGGTTACTCATGCCTCCATGATTGTGTAATGTCCCCAATTTTTGGATTGCCTTGTGCTGAGATTAGGAAGAATTTCCCGAGCTTATGTCACCTAGGTCACGAGAACAAGATTATATTATTAGTGGGTCTGGAGGATTTTGAGGAGTTTTATGAGGGTCCACTAGGATCACTTGACATTTTTCATCATCAGCAGTTCTGCATAGTTCGATCTTGATTCCACTGCATTCCAACAATTTTTATAAAACGGAGTTATTAACGCCCATATTTTAATTAATTACACTTGAGGTGTTGTTTCAGGCTGATTACCTGGAGAAACATGTTAGTGTAATAGCTCGTTGGAATCAGGGTGAAAAGATCTATAAGGCAAGATGACGAAAAGGGGCTTTGGGTAGCTGGTTTGTTGGAAATACTGAGAGGGGGCTGAATCAATGTTTCTTTTCAATTGTTATTTTTACCAGTTAGATCACTTATATTTAGAACACAAAATGAACAATGATAGAATAAATACTTTTATTAATTTCTTCTTTCAATAAATCAAGTACAAATATGTAGGGCTCCAACCCTAGATGAAGGCACCAATCTTCAATCTCCCAAGCTCCAACCTGTAATATGCCAAGCACCGACTTGGACTTCCGAAGGCACCAACCTTGTAAATTTTGAGGCACCAACCTTTAGGGCTCCAACCCTATTTCTGGTTCAGGCTCCGACCTGGTTTCATGAGGACTCCTATTCTCTAGGGCTCCAACCCTATCTTCCAAGGCATCAACCTTGTCTCTACGAGGCTCCACCCTCTTGGGCTCCAACCCTTAGCTTTACTTCGTCAAGATATGTTTAGTTATACTTCACGGCTCCCAATGTCTTCTTCAACAAGCCCTGTCAATCTTCAGCTATGCCTTCACTTAGTCTCCACATCACATCATCAATGACAACCTTGTCCTTCACATGAAGATGTCACCACTGCTCTTCGTGTTACCCAAACAAAACTTCTTCAAGGTCACCTCATGATGGTTTTAATGCATTATAGTCTTCAATGATCTCCACAAATCTTCAATATGCTGCTTCACAAAGTTCTCCAACTCTACCCTATTTTGTTCTCAAGAGAAGACTTCGACAAGCTCTATTTGTCCAATCCCAATAAAACAACACTTCAACCACGACCACAACAACTTCAATGATGGTACTACGACAGCTTCAACCACGACAACTACGGCAGCTTCGACCATGGTAGCTTCAACCACAGAAACTACGACAGCTTCAACCACAGCAACTACGGCAACTTCGACCACGAAAACTACGACAACTTCAACTACGCCAACTTCGACAACAACTACGGCAACTTCAACCACGGAAACTAAGACAGCTTCAACTACGGCAGCTGCGACCACGACAACTACGGCAGCTTCGACTATGGCAACTACAGCAACTTTGACCACGGCAATTGTGGTAACTTCGACCACAGAAACTACGGCTACTTCGACCAAGGCAACTTCTCTAGTCCTAGCTCGAACCTGTGGGAGACTATTTAACCCAAGAACAATTCCACAAACTTGTCATCCTTGCTTTTTTAGGTTGCGGCTTCTTCTCTACCTCTTGTCTTGTCTCCACTGAAAAATCTAAGCTTGAATGGACGAAGTTAGGTTTATATTTATAATGATTTCGTTTATAACTGAAGGGACACGTCTATTTGAAGTAAGGCTGACTTGCATGACTGAGTGTAGGTCGGCTCACTGCTAGGAATAATTTCCTTAACTTAAAAATTCAATATCTCACAAACTATTGGCAGTTTCGGGGCAAATAAAGGCTCGTTAGAAAGAGGAAAAAATACTTTTAAGATGGTCTAGAATACATTTTGAAAGGATGCCTCCAAGGTGTCCAAAATATTTTTTCTATGACTGTCCTTAAATTTTATGCATAAAAAGTTTGGGACAGCATGAGGAATGTTTGGTACAGCATGGCTTCTTCATTGTTATCAATGTCATCATAGGATCATAGAGTCATTATGTAGGAGTACAGCATCCATGTAGCATGACGCATCAACAATGTCATCATATACTACTGCAGTCATAGTGCAGCATCATTAGGAGAACTACAAAATAGTCTTCCAACCATCAAATGATCTCCAACCATGTTATCAAGGCCTCGTCAAGTGCCATCATTAATTGTGGTCATTCATCAAGAGTATGACATCATCAAATGTAGTCCTCCATATGTCATCAAGGGCTTCTAAATACTTGGCACTTCTTAAGACTTCTTCATTAGCGACTTGACGTATTAATTGATGGCATTCTTATCAAACAAGAGTTATGACATCATCATCTGGAACCAAGCATCTATGGTATTCAACTTTATCATCTCATTCTAAGGTTTCATGATATTCATTAGGCACCTCAAAAATATTTGCCATATCGACATCAATGACAACATTGATTAATAGGTGTGACCATGGAGGTGAATTAAGTATTTTATGGAGTTAAAAGTAGTTTTAATTAGTCAATAAAAGGCCACTTTATTAAAATAAAAAAGGGTGGCAAAAGGGTCAAGTGCGTTATAAAAAAGGGAAATGAGGAGGTCTTTCCTCATTCCTACATTTGCTCACTTGAAAAAAAGAAATTCAGAGAAAAGGAAGAGTGAAGGGTTTTTAAAAACCCTCTTTGTGGGTTGTTAATTTTAGTGTTGAAACTATACACCCTAGCTAGTTTGGGAGTGGGATCACTCAGACTTCGCTGTTGTGCTTCATTGGAGAAGAAGATTTGAGGAAGATAATAGAGGCAATTGTGTTTTCAGTTGATTTAATCTTCTAATCTTGAGTATTCTACATATCTATTTGCAGGAGGAATTTGTTGAAGATGGAGAGCCAAATCTGAGACATTTTGTAGGGGTCGGAGTCCCTCATTTATTGCTGGTCAATGTCCACAAATCTGAGCCACAAGAGGTCGATTTCATCATCAAGAAAGAGTGCCGAGACATTTATTGCCTGGCTGGTCAAGTTTTACCTGAAGAAAGGGTTTGATTCCTTTATTTATAGAGGGTCGAGTATATTTGTTTCCCAAGGCCGAAAAGATAGCTGAAGAGGGCCAAGTTTCACTGGGTTGTAAGGGGCCACATCCTTCCATGGGTTGCTGCCTGAGTTTATCCTTCATTCCGGGCTGAGTTGGGCCTGTAAAGGCCGATTTTCCCTTGCTGGTTGAGGCCGAGTGTTTCTTATTCTGCTAGCTGTATAACTTTTGAGAGAGGACTTGAGTTCAGTCACTATTATATCAGTCTTCAGTAGCACGAGTTCTGTCCAGACTTTTGAGGATTGTGGCACATATATTACTGGAATTATTGGGCTGTTAGAGACAGCTGAGTTCGTACTCCTTTCTGGGCTGATTTCTGAGTTAAAGTATCACATGGTAGCTGCCATACACATTCAGAAAAGGGACTGGTATTTATAATTATACTGCAGACAACCATACCAGGCCGAGTTCCTTCTGCTATAGGAGACCACGAATATCTTCATATTGTTGGTTGGTTGAACTGATACATATTACACACAGTCATCTTTCTGGGTTGATTCATATGCTCATTGGTAGTCTGAATCACTATCTTTGAGGCTGATTCATTCAAGAGAATTAAAGGGCTGTTGGTTGTAAAAGAGTTTGCATTTCTGGAGCAGTCAAAAGGGGGCCATTGCTCGACATATGTACACCTGAACTATTTACCAGGTTCCTTGTTATTTTGGGCACTGTAGCTTCTATTGTTCATTTAATAAAGTGACTGTGTGCCTCTAAATTTATTGCTGTTGCAAGTATAATTATATTGTGAATATTTCTGAGCATGATTTCAAATACTATGTGGTTGTTTGGAGTGTCCTCTAGGTAATTAGTTGGCACTGTGTATTTCTGAACTCAATACTACTTATCAAACTGCTGTTAGGAGCTTTGTTTGGGTGTGTAATTGCCACTATGACTTTCAGTTTTGGGGTTAAATAATTAAAAATACACCTACAGCCATGTTCATACAAACTGTTTGACAAAACACCACACCAAAAACTTAAACAAAACTCAGTGGAAATCTAAGGTATTCCTGAGGGGGTATCTCACAGATTGCTCCATCTTCTCATCATTATACTCAAGATGTTGGATCCCCTTCAGATGGTACAATGGCCAGGGTCATCTTCCTTGAAGTACCTCCCATTCCATGACCACATTAATCACATGCATCGATGGGTCTACCTATGAAATATCCTTCCCCTTAGGGGATGGAAGCACCTAATAGGCATAATTGCATAATCGTCCCTAACATAAGTGTGATAACTTGCCTACAAATCCTGAGCTAGAAAGACATTTGAACGCAGAGTTTGTGTGAACAATTTTTGTGTCCCTAACATTGAATATGGTCCATTGTGATACGCCAATGGTTTTTGTCCCTAATGATGTTGATCTCACTTGATCTTGAGGGTATGCTTTAGGTGGTTCAGCACACAAGTAGCAGAGATACTTTTAGGGATGGTTTGACACCTCTCCACACCTTAAAGAGGACATCTAGCCCAGTTTTGAGAGCACATATGACTATGCAGCCCTAATGTTGCCCTCCTAAGATGAATGTTGGGGTTACAAGAGCCTCCACATGATTATATATCCCTTACTACACATCCAGATGCTAAAGTAGTGAGTCAAGAAGCCAGGTGTTGGTTTGATTGATGATGTGCCTAGATGGACCTAGGACGCCCCCAAGCCAGCCATGTACTTGTTTGATAGATGTTGATCTGTTCCAGAACCCAGATGATGATGGAGATCATTGAGATGGTTTGGGAGGGCTAGCACACCATGCCTTGATGCCAATGTCTAATCATAGGGCTACCACATCACCCATGCATGCCCAAGAAAGGTGACGTGAGCCTACTTGATGATGGCGCCATGGTGGAGGAGATGTTATTTGGAGATGTACTCATGCACTTTGACAATGTCCCTTGGAGTAAGGAGCACCCTTGGATCCACTTTGTCACTTGATTACTGGAGATTCCCATTTTTGGATGATGGTGTTAGGATATTCCGACACATAGGAATAGTTAAGTATAACTTGGTCTAGTATAGAGTTAGGTAAAGTGTGTTTCTTTACTATGTACATTTGTAACTTACAATCCGACGGTCACGATTTGTAGTGATCCGACGGTTCATTCTCTCCTCGGTATTACCGACACTTGATCCGTGGCTTAACACCTGATTGGTCCATGAATTCTATTTAAAGCGCATGGAGGGTCATTTGTAGG
>APFE030890958.1:0-10492 GCA_000404065.3 Pinus taeda | reverse complement strand
GCAATTCCATACCCATATTGTCAATATAATGCAATAGTAACATTTCATAAATAATTTTTTAATAAATTATAATGATAATAATGTTTCATAATTTTTTTTTAATAAATTAAAAATAAAAACGAAACAAAAAATCTGAAAAACTATTTAACCCTCTTCCTAAATCTGTTCTTCATCGTGCCCTGAAGATGAACCACACTCGTTGGTTCGAAACGCGTCGACCAAAATCTTATTCTTATACATTATAACTATTCATATACTTTTTATATTATTAATTGAATCATATATATTAGTCTTTATATATTTCCAAATTATCAAATTTTAATCCTTCATAATTTAAAAATTTAAAATTCTTCAAACCCATTTCCATTATAACCCCACCTTCCCTGTAACTAAGTCTTTGAGTATCAAATACTTCAAGGCCAAACTCAAACTCCAAAGGCTGTAACTATCTCACCATAACAGGCTATGCATTTAACATTGGGTCTGGGGTCATTGTATGGAGCAGGAAGAAGTAGAACACAATATCCTCGTCTTCAGCAGAAGCTGAGTATCAAGCGATGTATGCAGCAAAGTGTGAACCAATTTGGTTGAGGAGACTTCTACATGATGTTGGAGAAGAACATAATGTTGGAACATTTATCAAATGCAACAACAAGAGCTCTATGAAACTTGCAAATAATCTAGTATTTCATAAAAACACAAAGCACATCGATACACAGTTTCATTTTGTCAGGGAGAAAGTTCAGTCAAAGGAAATCCATATTGAATATTGTAATACATGTGACAATGTTGCTGATATTTTCACTAAGCCTCTTGGTAGAATCAAGTTTGAATTGTTTAGGGAAATGTTAGGAATACTTGTGAACCCCTTTCTCCATTAAGGGGGAGTGTTGAAGATAATGGAGAATATGCAAATCTAAGAGATTCGATTCACTAGAGCCTTAGATTAGGAATTAGTTCCTACTTCTTAGGCAATTATTCTAACTTCCCTAGATGCGTGAACATTATATGTATTTTTGATTGTAAGATGATTGATGTAGAGCGTTCTGCGAGAGGCAGTTTCCAGGTGGAGCTCCTCACCTTTGAGTTGTCCAATTTGTTAATAAAGTTGATTCTTCAGTTTTTTAACAACATATACAGGGAGAGGAATTTTACAGCAAATCTTCTATCCAAGGAAGGCATTTGACAAGATCTGGGAGAATGGTAGGTCATTGAATCATTAAATGGGACTGAGCGCCACTACGATCATCCATCCTTCCTTGTTGATTAACAAGTTCATGGTGTTCTCAAATCAGCAGTACACTCTGTCGTATATTCCCCCTTTAGAGGGACTGCTTTATTTACTCACCTGTTTATTTATGCATAGTATTGTGCTCATGCGTGTATAAACAAAGCTTGTTTTTTGTGCTCTCATCGACATATGGCCTTTTTGAATAGTCGTTACATCTTAATTGTCTATTTTTTATGGTTATGATGGGCTCGCTTTTTACAAGCAGCGACACACTTCTTGTGACCTCTTTAGACGCAAATGGGACAATATGCATTGCATATATGTTGACATCTTTTGTTGTAACTTTCTATTTTTTTTAACTAAAAGTTGCAATTCTTTTCCTAGGAAAAAATTGAAACAAATATTATTAACTTTTTGTAATAATCAATTTCTTTCAAGTAATAATGAAAGTATATGTTACAAATTAGAGTAAATATTGTTAAATTTTTCCTTATTAAATTTCTAAAAAATAGAACTTTACCACAAATGGTTAGTCTTAGATACATATTTATATAAATATTAGTCTAACTGTTTGAAGTATAAGACTTTTTTTTTCTTATTTTTTCTATAAAAAAATTGTAAATTTGAATTATGTATCTCCACAATTTAAAATATTGTAAAATATTAAATTTATTTATATATTCAAAAATACATTTAAAATATTAAAAATTCACAATCTCACCAAAATACTCTAAGTATTGCTAAAATATGAAATACTTACTAAAATAATACTAAAACTAACACAATCACATTAATAAATGTGGTCGATATACAACAAAGACTTCATTTTCCATCATTCGTGTGCCAATCAACTTTTGTAAATAAAACCTTATCAACATAATTTAATATTATTTATATTAAAAATGTTAATGTCATTAATACTATTAATTAAATATTATTAATATTAAAATTATATAAAACATAAAACTTAATTTTAATTTAATTCATAAACATCGATTACCCACATATCAATTAAAATATTGAAATATGAAATAGTAAATATAAATTACAAATAGCAAATATCAATTATCCAAAATATGTGATCCCAAAGTGTGGCCCAAAGTAAGATCAATTTCTCTAAGTCTCTCATTGTAGGGATATCAAGATATGGAGGAACTGTAGTATCCAGACAAACTTACTAATTTATGACAGAGATAACCCTAAATTTTTTAGTAATAATAAACAATAATAATTTATGGTAGAAATAACCTTAAAATTTTCAGTAATAATAAAAAATAACATTTAAAAAAAAAAAATACTTATATTGGAAAAGGAAAAAACAAAATCCCTTCCAATGCAATTCCATACACATATTCTCAATATAATGCAATAGCAACGCTTCATAAATAATTTTTTAATAAATTATAATGATAATAATGTTTCATAATTTTTTTAAATAAATTAAAAATGAAAACGAAACAAAAAATCTAAAAAACTATTTGACCCTCTTCCTAAATCTGTTCTTCATCGTGCCCTGAAGATGAACCACACTCGTCGGTTCGAAAGGCGTCGACCAAAACCTTATTCTTATACATTATAACTATTCATATACTTTTTATATTATTAATTGAATCATATATATTAGTCTTTAAATATTTCCAAATTATCAAATTTTAATCCTTCATAATTTAAAAATTTAAAATTCTTCAAACCCATTTCCATTCTAACCCCACTTTCCCTGTAACTAAGTCTTTGAGTATCTCTCAAACACCAAAGGCTGTAACTATCTCACCATAACAGGCTATGCATTTAGCATTGGGTCCGGGGTTATTGCATGGAACAGGAAGAAGCAGAACACAATATCCTCGCCTTCAGTAGAAGCTGAGTATCAAGCGATGTGTGCAGCAAAGTGTGAACCAATTTGGTTGAGGAGACTTGTCCATGATGGTTGAGAAGAACATAAGGTTGCAACAGTTATCAAATGCAACAACTAGAGCTCTATGAAACTTGCAAATAATCTAGTATTTCAGAAAAACACAAAGCACATTGATACCCAGTTTCATTTTGTCAGGGAGAAAGTTCACTCAAAGGAAATCCATATTGAATATTGTAATACATGTGACAATATTGTTGATATTTTCACTAAGCCTCTTGGTAGAATCAAGTTTGAATTGTTTAGGGAAATGTTAGGAATACTTGTGAACCCCTTTCTCCATTAAGGGGGAGTGTTGAAGATGATGGAGAATATGTAAATCTAAGAGATTTGATTCACTAGAGCCTTAGATTAGGAATTAGTTCCTACTTCTTAGGCAATTGTTCTAACTTCCCTAGATGCATGAACACTATATATATTTTTGATTGTAAGATGATTGATGTAGAGCGTTCTGCGAGAGGCAGTCTCCAGGTGGAGCTGCTCACCTGTGAGTTGTCCAATTTGTTAATAAAGTTGATTCTTCAGTTTTTTAACAACATATACAGGGAGAGGAATTTTGCAGCAAATCTTCTATCCAAGGAAGGCATTTGACAAGATCTGGGAGAATGGTAGGTCATTGAATCATTAAATGGGACTGACCGCCACTACGAGCATCCATCCTTCCTTGTTGGTTAACAAGTTCATGGTGTTCTCAAATCAATAGTACACTCTGTCGTATATTCCCCCTTTAGAGGGACTCCTTTATTTACTCACCTGGTTATTTATGCATAGTATTTTGCTCATGCGTGTATAAACAAAGCTTGTTTTTTGTGCTCTCATCGACATATGGCATTTTTGAATAGTCGTTACATCTTATTGTCTATTTTTTTTATGGTTATGATGGACTCACTTTTTACAAGCAACTACACACTTCTTGTGACCTCCTTAGAAGCAAATGGGACAATATGCATTGCATATATGTTGACATCTTTTGATGTAACTATCTATTTTTTTAACTAAAAATTGCAATTTTTTTCCTAGGAAAAAATTGAAACAAATATTGTTAATTTTTTGTAATAATCAGTTTCTTTCAAGTAATAATAAAAGTATATATTAAAAATTAGAGTAAATATTGTTAAAATTTTCCTTATTAAATTTCTAAAAAATAAAACTTTACCACAAGTGGTTAGTGTTAGATACATATTTATATAAATATTAGTCTAACTATTTGAAGTATAAGACTTTTTTTTTTCTTATTTTTTCTATAAAAAAATTGTAAATTTGAATTATGTAATCTCCACAATTTAAAATATTGTAAAATATTAAATTTATTTATATATTCAAAAATACATTTTAAAATATTAAAAAAGTCACAATCTCACCAAAATACTCTAAGTATTGCTAAAATATGAAATACTTACTAAAATAATACTAAAACTAACACAATCACATTAATAAATGTGGTTGATATACAACAAAGACTTCATTTTCCATCATTCGTGTGCTAATCAACTTTTGTAATAAAACCTTATCAACATAATTTAATATTATTTATATTAAAAATGTTTTTTTTCTCACTCTGTCTGCTCCTATTATTGATACAAAAATATTACAGCAAGGCCATGGCCTTGAAAGTTCTGCCCTGAATTTGGCATGTTACAAAAAGATCATGATTCTAGTACAGTGCGAACCTTCAGCAGTATTTTGACTACACCTTCAACACGACACAGTGCTGTACAAAAACTAAGACGACACATTGACAAACAAAGACCTGAGACAAGCAATAACTGCAAGAAAAAAACAGAGTAGAGTGCCTACTTCAGAAACTGCAGGGGCGAAAACCCTGGTTGGATCATTCATCCTCAAAGGTGTAAAGCTCCTCGACGACCCTGCACCCGAATTGAAGAGAATCCTCTGATTCAGAATGAGGAATCGCCGAGCCTATAGGTTCACCACGTGTTGGCGCACTTGGATCGGCAGGGACAGCCAGATTCATCAGCGAAGCACCTCCCATGACCTAGCGTTGATTGTCCACCGGATTCGCCATCCTCTGTTTTGCGAGTGCTTCAGGATGGGCTGCTCCCATTCCCCTATTATCTTCACATTTTTCTATGGTGACAGAGACTATGAAAGTGGAGTTGGCAAGAGAACACGGGATGCGATAACGCACAGTGGGATGAGCAGCATGCTCACAATCAATCCTCCCAATTCTCCCACGACCCCTGCCACTTCCACTTCTGGTGGTCGGGGGACTGCTCCGCCTAGGTTCCAACGTGTCTGAGGATCGTTGAGAGGCCTTGTGGCCACGAGAGCCACAACATCTGCTCCCCATCCTGGGCCGTTCGCGTAGCATTGCAATGTTCAGAAAATTGTCGAGAGAGTGAATGCGTGGAGAAGAGTATCCTGAGCGAGGTGACAATAGAACATCAATTGAACCATAAGATCCTGGTACCTGAAAGGGACTGACGGGCCTAAGTTCGCTTTCAGAGAAGCTCAGAGAGACATACAACGCTACAATCCATGAAGCTGCAGAGGAATGCAACAAAGCCGCAAGAGCAATTCGCTTATGGAGCGCCATAGCACAGTTAACCAGGCAACGGATGGAAGAAGTAAATGCCTCCATTAATAGGCTTGTGCAAGACCAGCTCGCCTGACCTACCTCATAACTCGTGGCGTGTTGGGGCTGACACCTGCCCACGTGAAACGCCATCGGCATACCCTCCGAGCTGTCAAACACCCGCATCCGGGAATGAGTGATCCTGTTGCACCAGAGAAGTGCATTCCTGTTTGAGTTGTTCATCATCTGTATCTTCGACGGGACTTAAGAAGTGAGGAAGTTGCTGGTTTACTCCTTGATTGGCCAGTCTGTCTGCGACTTTGTTGGTCATTCGTCTAGCATGCTTGAAGGTAATGCTTTGGGAAATCCTCACCCTTTTCTCCAGGAGTTCCAATCTGTTGAGCAACCTCCAGCTGGATGCTATCTTGGCTGCGGAAGTGCCTGCTTGTATTCTGGTAGCTACTGTTATTAGGATGAGCGAGTCTCCCTCGACCTCTAAAGGGAAGAAGTTCTTTTGATCTGCAATGCAAATCCCTTTCCAGAGTCCTTCTAGCTCAGCTGCATTATTAGTATCTTTGCCAATCTATCTGTAATAGATATGCAGAGCTGCGCCTATGTGGCTCCTGAAGATTCCTCCAAATCCCGTTGGCCCGGGATTTCTCCTGGCTGCCCCTTCAAACTTCAATTTGAATGAGTTGGTTGCAGGGGGGGACCAAGTGAGGGGAGAGGCAGAGCTAGATGGAGGGAGGGCTTTGACCTGGGCTAGAAAGGATAGGTCCAGATTCCAGGCTTTCAAGATGAGGCATTCCTGTGGAGAGTCTGGCACATCCGTATCATGCCAGTTTCTGATAGCTAAAGTTTCTTGAAGATTTTGTTTCAGGAGGAGCCACAGGGCATATATTGACCCGCTGATGTTGTTGCAAATTCTGTTATTTCTTTCCTTCTAGAGAATCCAATAGAGAAAGCCCAGGATTAGATTCCACGGAGAGTTTAGTAACGGGCTTTTAAAAGGGTGCTTTGTCCATTTACGAATGGTTTCTGTGATGTCTCCCATCCGATCTTCTGATCTCCTATTGCATTGTTCAATTCTCTCCCATAGTTGGGTTGCTATAGGACAAGTCTCCATTAAGTGTCTGATGGATTCAGAGTGGAGATTGCAATTGGGGCATCTTGATGGGCCAATGAATCCTCTTTTTTGCAGGTTGTCCTAGGTAAGGATGCGCCTTTTACTTAAAAGCCATAGAAAAGTGGAGATCTTGGGCCATATACTTGGTTGCCAGACCCTTTCCCATATTTGATCCTTGTCTGTTTGGGAGACTGAGTAGCGAATCTAGTGAGCTTCCTTGGTTGTGAACATTCCTTTTGGTGTATGACCCCATCTCAATTTGTCCTCCAGGTGTGAGTATTTAATTCTCCTATAATGTAATTCCTGATCTATTTCAGTGTGTGTTTCCCCTTGCCAATCAGGTTGCCATGTGCTGGCAGGTTTCCAAATTTGGAAGTCTTGGACCATGTGCTGCTGCCAGAATTGATGGATGAGGATGCGATTTTCCTGTTGCATGGAAGCTTGCCAGATTGGCTTGTGGAAGAGAGTGGCCAGTTTTGGGAGTTGTTGCCAAGAGTCCTCCCAGAACCTTGTTGTGGTACTTGAGTGAATTTCCCAAAAACTGTGTTCTTGAATGAAGGTGTTGTGGAGCTTTGCAGCGTTCCATATCAGAGAACCTTGAGTTGTGGTGCTGATTCTAATGAGGTCGTTCCATTGGCTGCCCGGAGCATATTTTGCTTGCCAAAGCCTCGCCCAGGGTGTATGTGGTTTGGAAATCTAGTTCCACCATATACAAGCTCCCATTGTATTGTTGCTTTGGAGAGGATCCCTTAGTCCAAGCCTGCTTTTTGATTTTGTTCAGCAGAACTCCTTCCAATTGACAAGAGCCCATTTCCTGTTAAGACCAGAGGAGCCCCACAGAAGATTTCGTTGTAGATTGCAGATAGCTTTGAGAACCCATTTTGGCGCTACTAGGATGGAGAAAAGATACAAAGGCATGGCCTGGAGAACCGATTTGATCAGGATGAGTCTGCCAACCATGTTTAGAGAGCGAAAGGTCCAAGATGAGAGCCTTGATTCCAATTTGTCTAGGAGAGTCCTCCAAGAAGCGTGTTTGATGGCCGAGTCTAACAAAGGAGCCCCCAAGTATTTGGAAGGAAGCAAGGCAATGGAGAACCCCAAAATACATGCAATGTTCCTTTGAGTGGAGGAAGGGGTATTGAAAAAGAAGAGTTGGGACTTTGAAGCGTTGATGGAGGTGCCGGAGGTGTAAGAGAAAATGGAGAGTAGAGATTTAAAGGTTTTGGCCTCTTGAGAGGAGGGATGACCAAATAACATGGTGTCGTCTACGAACTGTTGATGGGATAGGGGATGAAGACCATGGAGGGAAATACCTTTTAGAGATTGGGAGGAGATGGCAGATTTGAGGAGTCGACTTAGCCCTTCTTCCATTAAGACAAAAAGGAAGGGAGATAGGGGATCCCCTTGACGTATACCACGGGAGGGGCGGAAAGGCGATGAGGGGAAGCCATTGAGCAGGATAGAGAAGCTGGGAGAGGAAATGAGATTCATGATCCATCTAGTCCAGGTGGAGTTGAAGCCAAAAGCCAATAACATCTGATGAATATAATTCCAGCTAAGTTTATCAAAAGCTTTGGAGAGGTCCAGCTTTAGAATCATATCTGGTCTTTTCATGAGCTTTAGAGAGTGGATTACTTCATTTGATAGAATGATACCGTCCATAATCTGCCGCCCTTCTACATAACTCGTCTGCTTCGGAGAGATGAGAAGAGGAAGGAGAGGTTTGAGCCTGTTCGCGAGTACTTTAGAGATGAGCTTGTAAATGACATTGCATAGTGCTATCGGTTTGTATTGGTCGGGCTTATTAGGTTCATCGCCTTTAGGTACTAGTGCTAAGAAAGTTGTATTGAGGGAGGGTAGAATCCAGTGCATAATTCTTGATTCCTCCACTAATTCCCATACCTCTATTTTGATGAGCTCCCAAAACTCGTGAAAAAAATTGGCAGTGAAACCATCAGGACCCAGTGCTTTTCCATCATTGAGTTGGGCCATCGCCTCTTCTACCTCCTGAAGTGAAATGGACCGGAGCAGTTTGTTGTTATGATCCTCTGTTATGATTTTAGGAATGTGCCGCGTGATCGTTCTGATGGCGTGATCTCTGTTTCCAGGAGGTTCCCAGAGAATTTCCTGAAAGTAATCTTTGAATTCCTTCTCCATGTCTTCATGCGCTTCTAACCTTTCCCCTTGTTGGTTATTTATGAATGCTATGTTGTTATGCATTCTTCTTTGGATGGCAGTTCTATGGAAGAATTTTGTATTCTTCTCCCCCTCCTTGAGCCATCTGATTCTGGACTTCTGTCGCCATAGGATTTCCTCTTGCTGCCTGCGAGCTTTAATTTGATTCCAGAGAATCTGCTCCTGATGCGCCTGCTCATCTGTCCTACCTTCCAAGATGAGAGTTTGTTGAAGTGCTTTCATTTGCTGCTCCAGCCTTTTGCGGTTCTCAAAAATATTGCCAAACTGAGTGTGATTCCAAACTTTGAGAACTTGTTTTAAGTTTTTTAATTTCTGTTGGAATTGGAACATTTTGGCACCTGCCAGCTGGATGAATGATTGCCATGCCTCACTTACTATTGTCTTGAAGTTGGGATTTGAGAGCCAGAAGGCTTCAAATCGGAAAGGTCTATTGCTTCTTGTGCCTGGCCGAAACCATTGTAACATGATTGGCCAATGATCTAATCCAGCTTGTGGCATTATGGAGGCATGAAAGTCCCCTCCCAGGTGTATGGTGTTGTCCGAGATGAGAAACTGATCTAGTCTGGAGGCGATGTGTTGGGTGCCCCTGCACTTATTGGTCCAAGTGAAGACTCCATTGGAGGTTTGAATGTCCATTAGTTGATTATTTTGAATGAATTCTCTGAGACCATTGCTTTCATTTTCTAGCCTTGTTCGGCCTCCTTGTTTCTCCTCCATCATCTTGATGATGTTGAAATCACCTCCACCAATCCAGAGGGAGAACTGCCTGTTTGCATTGAGTATGGTGAGAGTATCCAGAAGTTATAATTTTTGCTGAAGATTTTATGGAAAATATACATTTGAGAGGTGCCCATGGATGTTGGTGCCGATGAGATGGAAGGACGCTTGGATGAGGTAAGGGGTAGCATGAAAATCTCTTAGAGCTAGAACCTGTGGGTTCCACAAGATAGCCAATCCGCCAGAAGCCCCAGAGGCATCTACTAAAACTGAGCAGCTGCCTGACCAGACTTTATTGCGGATTCTCTCTATAGCATAATTATTTCTTTTTGTTTCTTGAAGAAAAACTAATGATGGTTTTTCTTGTTGTATCAAGTTTTTTATCATTCTGTGTTTTGAGGGGCTATTGAGCCCTCTCACATTCCAGGAGATGAGCTTCATGAGGGACAATGGGGTTTGGGTTTGTAAAACTTTGTCAACTTAGGGAATCGCCCAGATTCCATAAGTATTTCTCCTACTATGATTGTCCTTTGTAGGTCTATTTTGCGCCCTCTTTTCTTAGTTTCTTTGAGAATTTTTTTCTCGTCCCATGGGCTTCCTACTTGTATGCCCAGACTTTTGTTGCGTTGTGCTTTGATTAAAACTCCTTCAAGCATGTCGATTTGCCAAGGGGGTATTGAGTTGTATTCTTTCTGCTTGCATGTCGTTTCTAGTTTGAAGATGTCTAGAACATCCAGGCTAACATTCTTTGGATCTTCTTCCATGATGGTGGGT